>PVJA010001268.1:16776-132000 GCA_004027025.1 Myocastor coypus | reverse complement strand
AGGAATATAATACCTTGGTATGAACTTCATTCTTCTTAGAAAACTGACACATCATTGCACACATTTATACTCCTGGGAATGTTTCAAAGCTTGTGATAAAATGTCCTTATTTGTGTTTTCCTTTTTTTGAGTTTTTGACCAGTTTTACAGGTTTTAGCAGTTGTATTCATCTTTCCAAAGACTCCACTCCTGGCCTTAGCTAAGCTGACATCTGCTTCCTAGACGTTAAGTTTTACTGGAGCCTGAAATTCCTACCTGTATTTTCCCCCTTGCATCTGGAGATGAAAGCTTCTGCCAGTGATTTGGGGCATGATTTCCAATACAGCCAGGAAAGACTGCCCAGCATCTCTCAAAAAGTAGTTTTAGCATGTTCTGAATTTCATATTACTTTTTAAATTGTTTATTCTAAAACACTGGCAAATTTTCATTGGACTCTGCTCTTTGACTCAGAAGTTATTTTTAGATGCATCCTTAAAAAAAAAGTATATTTTACAGAATTGATTGCTGTTTATTGAGTGCAGCTAGGCCCCACCCAACTCCACATTCCGTGCTCCTGGTATTTTTGTTTTTCATCTTTCTTTTTTTTTTGTCTTTTTGAGACAGGGTCTCACTATGCGGTTGAGGCTGGTCCTGCGCTCACTTTTGTAGCCCAGGCTGGTCTCGAACTCACACCAATCCTCCTGCCTCAGCCTCCCGAGTGCTGGGATTACAGGCGTGAGCCACTATTCCCGGCTTCATCTTTCTTTATAGCTACTTCTTCCTCTTATGACTGGATCAAAGTAAATCACTTGCCAACATCACATTTTTAAAGAGCTTTAAAATACATGAGTGTCTTAAAACTCAAAACATGCTTTCTTACCATACTGTATCACTCGAGTCTTTAAAATTTCCCAATTTTCATTTAGTTTTAACAGCCTACTTACTCACACCAGATTTAATGTCCATGACTCACTACTTACTATATTAAAAGTGTATGTCTTAATGTTAAAGCATTATTTCTCCTGACACGCATGCAGGAACACTCTCTGGCTTTGCGGCTTCATAGTTGAATGAGCTCTGCCCTGGCTTTGGCCAAGGCCGAGGAAGATGCTGTGGTGACCTGGAGACAATGCACACGCGTGCCAGGTCTACAGCTGTGGCGACGGCGCCTGGACATGGCTGCAGGGCTCGGGCGCCTCGTGGGTCCTTGCTGCCTGGCCCTCCTGCTGTTCTCTCCATTCTTGAGAGCAGGGTGCTTAGTTAGCATCTACCATTTCGATTGTGCTGTATGTGCTTTCAGTCAGCTTTTCCATTCTGCATTTTAGAGCTACAGTTACTGAGCACACACCAATTCAGCACCGCTGGGGGAACACAAACTCTCGGCACTGTGAGCGATCGTTCTGTGTCTTGGCTCGTCCGCCTTCATGGGTATCTATTCATCTTTTCATCAACACACAACAGCCTAGGCCTGAGCAGCACTTGCAAGGCAGCTCCTTTTCTGTCCCTTTGGTTTCAGGTATGTGAACCTTCATATTTTAGACACCCCTTCTTCGCAGTACTTTTTACTAAATAAAGCCTAACAATAGCTTCCATTAGATTCCAAAATATTTGGGGTTTGATCAATCATATTACTTTTTATGTTCAAGTTTCTCTTGTTTTGAGACAGGGTCTCTCTCTGCAGTTCACCCTGGCCTTGAATTTACTGTATAGTCCAGGCTGGCCTTGAATTCAGTACCCTCCTGATTCAGCATCCAGAAGTGCTGGGATTACAGGCATGCACCTAGCTCTTGTTTATACATAAATTAAAAATTTCAAGCTACTGAATTATAACCACTTTTCACTTCTCTTTTAGATAAGCTGTTACCCTGGAGTTTCTGCCCTATAGCAGCATGTTTCCCCAAACGGCCAAATCCCAAGTCCCATTGCATGAGCTCAACTAGGGTCTTGCTGGTGGCTAGCAGGAGGCGGCCTGGGTGGCACTCACCCTACACCTGGGTGCACTTTCCTGAGCCTCCCGGGGAACAGCCCCTACTATGATAGTAGGAGCCTTTCTGCGCCCTGGGTAAAAGCACCACCCTTTCCTCCTTTGCCCTCCTGAGACACTTGCTCCTGCTTTCTCTTGGCCAAAGCCTGCAGAGCACTGTGTGGGGATTAAAACCGTATCCCTGACCCATAGGCCTCACTGCCCTCAGGCCGTGGTCACCGCCAATTCTCCAGGCATGTGACTGGGACCTGTGAAAGTGGTCCTGTGACTCTCAGGGAATAAGAACAAGTGGAATAAAATGGCCACTTTGTTGCACTTAGTTTTGGAGTGCTCCGCTCCACAGCAATGCCGACCAGAACATTAACTTACCCGAGTCTTACCCTTTTCACATCTTTCCTCTGTTGCTAAAATTCTGAGAAATTCTGAATGAGCCAGTTTCCCTGGCAGCCCCCTCGCCACCCAGCTCGGATGCCACGCTTCTCCTCCGTCGCGGTCAGCTGGGTGGCAGTATCACTCCGCAGGTCACAATTCCCACAGACTGCAGCAGCTGGCTGACACGTGCCTGCCCTTTGCCCTCCCTCCCATGTCTGCGCTTCCACTGGCTTGTTCTGTCTGTATGAAGTGATGTCCTGCAAAACTTCTGTCCCCTTGCCGGCAGCGAATCCTACCTGGCATGTCCTTTGCGTTCCTCTCTTCTCCGGGCACTCCGACAAGCAATGTCTGACAGCACAGCGTGGATGGTCTGATGTCTTCTAGATTTGGTCCCGACTTTTTGGCTTTTCTCCGTCTCTGTGCTTCCTTCGAGTTCTTTCTTCCATCCAGAGCTGCCTTTTGATGCACACACAGGGCCTCCTCTCAGCTGTGTGTGACCTTGTGTCGGCTTCTTCGGTTTCTCCCCCACCCCGCCCCGCGCTCAGCATTCTTGGTGGGAGCTCATCCACGCCCAGAGCTTGTCTCAGTTCCCTGCGCTCTGCGACCCTCTCCTCCCTGCTTCCTCCGTTCTCATCTCTTGGTCCCCTCCCCTCACACAAAGACCTATTTCTCTGCTTCCTGTCGTCTCTTTTTTACTTTCTCATCTATATGATGGGCTATTTAAACTCCTGCTTTATGTCACTGAACATTACGGTCGTCCTCGAGGTGCAGCCACGTTTCCCTCAAATGGCTCGCTTGTCTTTCTTCACGGCAGAGTAGCGCTCCTTGGTGGGCAAGACCACATTTCCTTTATCCATGTATCTGCGGATACCCCTACAGGCTGCTTCCAAGTTTGAACGCAAGTGCTTTGTACTGCTGTCATACCTCACTGTAACCTGACATCTTTAATTTTCTTAGAAAGGTGTCTTTCGTAGTCCTAGTTTCATGCAAGATGTCCCTCAGTAATCTCACCATTAGTGGAAAACATTGTTAGGTCAAAACTGCACTCAGCAAACCTGCCCTGCTGGCCCACTGGGATGCTGGGAGACGGCCCAGCTGACACGTGGAGGGCCGCATAAACTGATAATGATATCAGCAAACGGAACCACTAACTTTTATAGGACATTTTCATCAGTTCTCTAAAATGAAGATGTCCCTACACCATGTCAAAATTACTGTTAAGTAACAAACATACTATACTCATTCAAACACACTACTGATTTTGAATGTAAAATAAAGTATCATTTTTGTTCTTAATTCTCCTAACTCTGGTACTAAGCCTCACACCACTCCTTTCAAGGAATAAAAACTCAGCTCGTGTCCAGGAGAGGGGAGATTGGATGTGCACCAGCAGACAATCTGTCAGATCACTCCGCTGCCACTCACGTCAGTGGATCCCTCCGCATACGGGCCGTGCTGCCTCAAATGCTGGTGATGGCATTTGACAAGCCAATTAGTCCTCTTTTGCAGATAAGGAAATCAAAGCTCAGAGAAATGGAATGATCCGCCCAAGGACGCATGCGACAGCACCCACAGCAGCACAGAGAATGGGCTCAGGCACCTAAGCCCTAATTAGAAAATTAGGCAGAAGGCGATTCAGTGGCAAAGCTGGGGATCTGTAAGGCTGGGAATCAAATTGATAGCTTCTTTGAGGGTAAGGGTTCACTTTAACAGTGTGTTTTATTTCTATTCATCTTCTCAACAAGTAAGTCCTATAAAAATTGCTGAAATACGAGAAACTTGAGAAGGAAGACAATCTTTCCTAATGTCCATTACCACTGAAGTACAATGATAATTCCAAACCCCATAAAATTCAGTTGCAAAGGAAGATTTCTGAGGATCAAGCCTACCAGTTCTATTACAAAGGATGACACTAGATCCAGAGAAACCCAAGAAGAGAAAAACATGAGACAAGAGGCGAGGTGGAAGGAATTTGCACAAGCATATTGGTTTAAGGGGCAAGTTGTTCGGTGATGATGGCTATTGAATTTATTTAGACATTATGGGACTGACAACACAGCAACTCTTTGTGACCAAAGGAGATGTTTTAAGGATGAGAATCTTGCTGAAGAAATGCAATTTTCAACTAAGAAAATACATTAAAATGTAGCAATAGAAAAAAAAGCCACCCTGGGCACACTTTCCCCTTTCTTCGTTGCCGTCTCCAGGCTGCTTCAGACCCGTGAAGACAGCAGGGGTGGGGATGCTCAGGGCAGGACCTGGGGCAAGATCCCTGGGGCCACCAGGGACCTCAAGGAACCTAGGAAAAACTGCCGGACTTTCAGGGAGGGGCCACCAGGGAAGCTGTATGCATTCAGCAAATAACTTTCCCTGGTGTTTCTCCATGTGCAAAGAGGGTGTGTGAAGAGGTACTGAGATGGAAATGAGGGTAAGAATCTAGGCAGGGCACAGCAGAGGCTCCTGGGGCTCACAGACCCTGTGTCTGGCAGGACTAACACACGATCGCTCTGTGATGCTCGGCACATGGGGTCTCTGCACCCACAGAACCAAGCCACGGGGCAGCAGGGCTCCGAGCTCCCTTCTAGCTTCAGATCAAAACAATTCCCATTAGCATATTTATATATCTAGTGTCTGGAAATTAGCTTCTAACACTGTTACACTGAGAGATAATAGTCAACCAGGGAATATTTTATAAAACATCAATGCGTGGAAAGAATTCAGAGGAGGCTTTTTACTAATCTAGATTTAGTTATTTTGACAACAAGTTGCTACATATTCAACCAGACTGATATTCCACAATAGCTACTTAATGCTGCGTGGCTGTGTGTGTGTGTGTGTGTGTGTGTGTGTGTGTGTGTGTATGTATGTATGTATTACTGGAGACTGAGCCCAGCAGTTTCCCACTGACCTGTATCCCTGTCTTCCACTCACTCCCACTTTCTTTACTTTTTAGTTTTGAGATGGGGTCTTATTAAGTCACTGTGTTATGCAGGCTAAGCTCACACTTGTGATTTCCCTATGTCAGCCTCCTAAAGTGCTGGTATTTGGTCCTTCTGTTAGCATCACTTATGGAGACCTCAACAGGGCTGAGGTGCCACAGAGCACAGTCTGCATGCACCGCTGTCACTCTGCCTTGGCCGCCTGACTGCTGAGTGATGTGACTCACCCGCAGCCAGAAGCTGGAGCTTGGACCACTAAGAATGCTGGGCCCAGTGTCCCAGTGATCAGTTCTTATGGACCATAACCAGAGGGGGTTCTAGGCCCCTGCAGTTCACACCACAGTGGGCCGAGGTCTGGTTGGTAAATGTACTGTTCACTCTGGTGATTGCACTCAGAGTGGAAAAGAGCCCTTGGTATATGGATACTTCTGAAAGACTGAGAGACCCTTGCTCTGAGTGCCTAGGTAATGCAAATCCTTTATTATTTGCCTCTGCCTATGCTGAGCTGACCTCAGATGAAAAATGTGGCAGTTTGCAGAGAGAAATGCAGTATCTTGAGAGAACCCAGAGGAAAGAAGGCCTGGTGTTGGTGTGGATGCAGTGGCGGGAGCAGTCCCGTGGCAACACCCAGATGCCTCAGGAGGTGGGCACAAACACCCTCCTCACACTGCCTCCCCAGAGGATTGGGGGGTGAGGAAGAAGGGGCATGGGTGGCAAAACAAACCCACAGACCCCCGTGGGCTCTGCTCTGGGTCTCAGCTGTGCTTCTGGACAACTGGAAGTATAGACTGGGGTGTGTCCTGAGGATGTGCCCTGCCATCTCCTCTGGGGACCAGGTGTGGATCAGCCACCAGTGTCCACTCTGTGTCCATACCTGCAGCTGGGGAGGCTGGGAGAGGCCACGCTGACGCAGGAAGTTACTAGGGAAGATGGCCGAGGGCCAGGTACTGGTGGACAGGGACTGCAGGCAGGGTCTGCTGACATCACGCACTTCGCACCTGTCCCTTCACTGCCCTGACTCCGAGCCCTCCTTGCTATGCTGAGCACAGGCCATAGTCACTCAGGAGCAGCTGAAAGGTGGGGCTATCAGCCTCAGGGGCCCAGCCAACGCCTGATGCTGTGGACCCCAATGCAGAAGTGAGCAAGTGCTCCTCAGGACCTGCAAGGACACATGGCACCAGCAACAGCCCGGGGTGATGCCTATAGTCTCCAGGTGTCCCTCAGACCTGGAGTCCCCTTGGATTCTAGGAAAGACAGCACCCCACAGACCACCCAGGACAAGGCCACCCCCAGTAGAAGCCAGGGCTCTGTGACAAGACAGAGGCCCTCATCTCATGATAGGAATCCCACCATCCTTTACATGAAGATGGCAGCTGTCCCAGGACCATACTGAGATGACACCCGTGGACCACGCCAACTGAGTGCCCCTGCCCTCCAGCTCTGAACACGTACAGAGTTGCTACAGAACAAAGCAAAGATCTGGTTTTAAAATGGACATCTTTCAAAAGAATGCCAATATGGAAAATAATAATAAAAGTGACTATTACTAATATAGCTATGATTATAGTGTCCCGGGCATTCGTGGTTGTGTACAGGGAATCCTCAATGCAGTAGAAACTATTATTGCCCCATTTAAAGGTGAGGGAACCAAGCACCAGGGAAGAGTACCAAGGTCTACAACACTCCAATTCCCCTGTGACCTGCAGTTCTAAAAGCTTACTAAGAAGGAAAAGCATCGCAAATGCAAAGCGAGATTTGACCTGAGCTGGCAACTTAAAAGGGTCTTAATTTCTCCCATGTAATAGTAACACTCACTGATTGTGCTATAGAAATCCTGATTTACTTAATTATTAGAGATAGTCTAGACCTTGCTGAGCTGGGTCCACAGTGTCCAATCTGTGGGTAGTGTCCACTTTCTAAGGTTTAAAACATTCTGCACTTCTAAACGCACGGGTCCTGAGGGTGCTGGTGGGGCTAAACCGTCTCTACTGTGAGTGCCTTACCACCAACCAGATCTCAGCTCCTGTTGGGATTACAGTCTGTCGCTCGCTCTTGGGCCAGGGAGGAACACAAGCAGGGAGCCGGAGCAGTGTGGCCCTGAAGGACAGCAGGACAGCAAGCAGAAAACCCAAAGTCCTGCTCATCACTGCACGGACATGCGTGGCTCAGATGTTCCCAAACCCTTCTGAGGCCCTGGGATGCAGTCAGTGAGAAAGCACTGGCCTAGCATGGGCGAGGGCCTGGATTCTATCCCAGGACTCAGTAAAATGATTTTGAGAAATAAAGCACTGCTTTGCCGGTGAATGGCCTTGGCCGACTTCCTCGCCACCCTCTCCAACCACCAGTCCTCAAAGGTCCTGCGGGGCAGAGAAGCAGATTCTCTGCAATCTTGGTTCAACGTCACAGCACAGCAAGAGCTTAATGAAAACCTCCACAGGTGGAGCACCTGGCTATAAATAGCTCTGGGTGCTTGGAGCAGCGCCCAGGATCTCTAGCCAGTGGGAGGTGCTGTAGAGCAGTTAGCTGCCCTGGGGCTTTGGAACCCAGCCATGCTTGTCCCATGCTACCTGCTCTGGGCCATAGGACCCCAGCTCCTCACATAATTCTCAAGGTCACCCCGACTATGTGGCGACGGTTCCCACATTCACGCCTGTGAATCCCATGACACAATGCTCCAAGCTCAGGTCCGAGGGCATCTCCTCCTGGCTTCCCCAACACTCAGGGCTACCTAGGTCACCTGCCTCAGGATACTAGCTAACTTCACTGAGCCCCAAGGCAACTTCAGGTCAGCAGTGGTAATAGAGCTGTCTTCAAACATTGGCCTTTGACCTGGAGCAGTGGAAATGAGAGAGTAAGCAACTGGTGGTGACATAGACTTCCTAGTATCTGCAGAGTATTCAGTCTAGGACATGGTGCCTGAGGTGACTTCACGCAGAAAGTAATAGATCCCTAACATGCGCAGTCCTGTGATGAATGCCAAGGGGTGCAGGCACTACTGGTGCACACCTGTAATCCTGGCACTCAGGAAGCCTGAGGTTGTCACATTTGGGCCTGGGTGGGGCCACTTTGTGTCTTAAAAAAGAGGCAGCAGCCTTGTGATGTGGCTTAGTGAGAAGGCTTCCACCCTTGCTGCTGAAAAATGACAAGGAAGGAAGGGAGGCAGGACTGAGTCTCCATGTCCCTCCCCCATGGTGACATCATGAATGTTTTGTCACATGGGTGACAGAGACAATGTTGGTAAAAAGGAGGTGGGTGGCAGAACTTGGGGACAACCAAAGACTGCTAAGCATTATAGTCCCAGAGCAGAGACAGGCGTTCACAGCCTTGGCAGCCCTGTCACTCTATGGCCTCCAATGGGCACCACAGAGCCACACCTGCCTTGACCTGACAAGAACTCCCTCCTTCCACATGCCTCTGCTGCACTGAGGGACAAGCTCACAAGACCCCAGAGCCACTGCCTCCCTCTCACAGCCCAGTCCCACAGACACCAGGACAGACCCATGTACTAGCATGTACATATGCATGCTTAACAATCTGGTAATAAATGACAAATGACAGACTGCATTGTGTGTACAGCTCCACATGATTATTGGTGGTGTTGGTGACAAAGCCCATGCACTATGTCCTGAGAAAACCTGTGACAGAACCCAGTTCCTTTTGCACAGGGACCTCCAAAACCATTATTCTCGAGTCCTGCTGGTCTCACTTTGGGGTCACAATGCAAAGAGAAACAAGCTTGGCTGTGACTGTTCTCATGCACTGTCCTGGGATCGGTGACTGTCAGGTCCCTATGCAGTCACCCGGGGGTTTACACAGTTTGCGTGTGGTCACTTTTGAGAAGTTAATGACAGAGTTAGTACGGTTGCCTGTGGTCATGAGATGAGTGAACCTAGGCCAGCGTTACACCCACGCGTGGAAGCAGCCCTTTCTCCACGCACATATTTATGCATAGACCTGTGAGCACAGGCCTGGCCTGAGAGGCGGTCTGTGCCACTGCAGAGTCGCAGCAGCCAGGGATCATAGGGACAGGAAGGACCTGGCCGGGGCTTGCAGAACTGCATTCCAGTTGTGCAGGGTGCTCCTCTGGCTGCCCCCATGTGGGCCAGCTGTCACTTCACCCAGAGTGACCCAGGCGAGCTCCAGTGGCCTTCCTTCAAGCTCCACATGCTGTGAACAGTTCACACCTCTGCCCCAACTCTGTACTCAGAATGACACCAACTCCAAGGAGGAGCTGTGCAGGTTGCCTCTTGGCTGCCTCAGGACCTACTGGCTGGGATGCTTTTATGACAAACTAAAGTAGTCCCCTGAAATTTGTCCCCAGTGAAGATGACAACCAGGTGTAAGGAATGACTTGTTGTCTATCTGCAAGTAAATGTAATGGGGGGCCCTTGTATGCTATCTGATGACAAATGTTACCCCAATTCTCTAATCTAAAACACAAGCCAGACAGCAGACATTTACGCCTGAGAACTGCCCATGGTGGGACCTCATTCCATCTCTCAAAATGCTCCCTGTCTGCCATAGGACAGATTATTAGCTTGATTCTAACCCTGAAGAGACCCAGAGCCCTGAACTAAGGAAAGCTCTGAGCATCAGTGACAGGCCAGTCCATGCGTGCCCTGGAGCTCCATGAGACAGAGCACCATACTTGCCACGGAATTACTGTCTTCCATGTGTGGCAGGCTCTTGGAGGTACACCTGCTGATGCACAGGCTCACGCTGCCCTTCCATCTCCGTTACTCAGTGAGACAGTAACCAAACAAATCATCACAGGACCAAACTTGGCTCGGAGGGCCAGCCAAATAGCTCAGCAGATTAAAGCGCTTGCAAGCAGGCATGGGCTGAGGGTTCAATCCCCGGGGCCTGCTGTGCCAGTTTTGCCCACCGGGGATACACTGAGATGGCAATCGAAACTCCCAGCTCTTGGGAGACTGTAAACAGGCAGATCACTACAAGTCCAACCTAGTAGTGAGACCCTGGACACACTGTAGACTCTTCCCTAAAATTCCCAGCTTGGCTTGGCATGTGGGACCTGCTGACTGAAACAATGATTTCTCCTTCTGGAGAATGACAACTTTAGGAATCAACTGAAGAGAAAAACAATTTAACAATTTTATAAGAACATAAATATAACAGAGAAAACAGAACTAGGTGTGGAGTGTACTGTTTTAAAACACAATCAAATAGATACCACTGTTCTCTCAGGAGTGGAAGCAAAGCATTAAAGGATGTCTTCAATACTACATTGATCTAAATACTCAATAACATCTATGTACAGAAAATCCAGGTTTCCTTCAAGTAAATGTAATTTACAACATTACTTTCAACCATGCTCAATCACGATAAAAAGTAGTCATTGGTTTGAACTACATAGGGGAAAGGAGAAGCACTCTGCCTTGGCAATGCAGGAAACTCGTTGACCTTAAAAATGATCAGGCTGAGCTGGGAGACAGTCAGCCAGGCAAGCAGGGGACACCGGAGCATGGTTATGCCCTGAACTGGTGTGGTGAAAGACCCCACCTGGAGTTAAGACAGCTGCATATGAGCTTCAGGGTCTGCACTCAACAGCAACCCTTGGAATCCAGGCTCTAGGCTGGGCCTGGCTGGGTACTCGTGAGCTCCTAGCACTGGGGAGGCTGAGGCAGGAGGATCAAAGACTTGAGGGCAGCGTAAGCAACCTGGTGAGATCCTGCATTACAAAAGAAATACCTGGATCACAAGAAAAGCAACCAGAGCCACCTGTGTGCCACACCCGTCTGTGAAATGTGGCCACCATGGAATACACGGCCTCTTCCAAAGCTGCAGGTAAGAAGTAGGTTTGGGGTGTGACCGATGACATGGTATGAAAAGCCATGGAAGAATAAGCTGCTTGCTCAGAATGCTGAAGTGAGAGGGGAAAGGTGAGCTCTTGGTTGGCTCTGTTAAATAGCAATGCTTTCCAGGAAGTGACAAGGTCTATGACTGGGGAAATGACAAGAACACCCAGTTGTAGGCATTAAATTTATATTTCCATGGGAGAAGGCCCTGTCTCCGGGCCAACTGTCCAGGCACAAGCAGGTGGGCCCCTGGACACAGTGTTCTTTACCTCACTTTTGAGGACTTCATGTGCCCCTGGCCTTAGTCTTGATTTCTACTCTTCTTTGTACTACAGTTCATCAATGTCCTAGAAATCGTCTCTCAAAAGTCTGGTGTGTGGCCTCTCTGAGACTCTGGCCTCTCTCTGGTAAGCCTCAGTCCCCCATGTGGCCAGCAGTGGGGATGGGGTGATGTGGGCAGTGGCCAGAACAGCAAGAGAGAAAAGAGAGGTAGAGGCAGAAGCAGGTGGGTGGCTGGCTCACAGCAGGCCATGCTCTGGCTCCAGGGGCTGCTGTCCTGGGGTGCTGGACGGGGCTCCTGAGGAGCCAGAGCAGGATGAGTGGGCCAGGAAGGCACTGAGTGGGCTGCCAGCAGAGATGAGCCCAGAGGCCCTGGGGCACTGGGCTGCAGCAAGGGCCACAGGCCCTGCCAGCCCTACTGGGCCCAGAGTCCCCTCTGCCAAAGTTTGGTGATGGGGAAAGCACTAGGATTTGGACTGACCTAAAGGGATGAGGGTTCTGCACTAAAGCTGCTTCTGGAGGGCAACAGACGGCCCCTCCAGCTGTGCCCAGGGGAGCGCAAGGCATGCTGTGGTGCCCGCTGGTGAGGAAGAGCTGGCACCAGGAGGTGGATGGGGAGCAGACAGCCTTGGGGAGATTCCCACCTAACTCCCCTCCTTGAGCCTCTGCTTCCCCTCTCATGGCATCTCCAGGGACAGCGAAGTCAGCCGCACACCAGTGGCTTCCTCTCCCGCTGCATGCTGAAGAAAACAGGGCGGTGCATCACACATCTGTGCCCTCTGCTCACAGTGCCAACACCTGCAGGGCCATGCTGGCCTTGCCCTAGGAAAGACCCCACCATGGTCCTCTCTGTTTAGGGGACCACAGACAGTTCTGCAGGCCTGCAGTCTTTGAGGGTTTCTTCAATAACAAACTGCACGTGTGCCAGCCACAGGGCTACACAGGCGCAAACAGCAGTGGAAATGAAGGCCCAGTGGGGCTGTGGGGCCAGGTCTCCGTGTCTGGACCAGCCATCCTGTGTGAGACCATCCCATCAAAGTGAGGACAGAAAGGCATCAACTGAGAATCTCGAAGGAGGAGAGGAACCCAGTGGGAAGAGAGAGGCAGAAGGCCGGACAGCTGTTCCTCCTGTTCCTGGCCACTGGCTGTAATCAGGGAGCAGAAGCCTGCGTTTGCACAGAGGGGACAACTGGGAGGCTCCAAGGGCCCTTGTGACTTGGTCTCTCACCCTCCTCCATAGTGGCCCAGTGTCTTCCACCCTCAAAGATCTGACCTGAGTCACTATGTTTCTGCTCTTAAACAAAAACACCTGTAGAACTCAGCACTTAGCATTTCCTCAACACACATGACACAAAAGGTGACCAGGCTATCAAAGGCCACAACATTCTTGCAGCCTCTACTGAGTGTTTAGAACTCATTCGGATAATTAACTCACTCATAGTGCTGGCACCCCCAATAAAAATGGTCAAATTCCCCTGAGAACAAAAACAAGTGAAGCAGAAGCGCGGGTATGCAGAACATCAGAGGACCCTGTTCTCCACCGAGAGCCTTGGGCCCTGCAGAGGCTGTGTGCCGAGGAGCCCCTGGGTCAGGCTGCCTGCTAGGCTCCTCAAAGCTCTGGCGACTGGGCTCAGCCCCGCCCCACCAGGCCGAGTGACAGGCCCCACACACCTCCCGCTCAGCCTTGCACTGCACTATGGAGTTGTCCTCCCCCTCCCTCCCCCAGAAATGGCTCTCACTCTCCCTGGATACAGCAGCCGGCCCCATGAAAAGGTAACCCAGCTAATTCGCAGGCTGCTCCTGACTAATGGCTTCCCCCACACACTCTCTTACCTCCTGGAGAACGTTTGCTTATGAACTCTAATTGGTGAGTTTCATCTGTGCCGGGCAGATATTTTGGGACAGGAAGTCATCTGCCTTCTTCAAAGAAAAGACCAGAGTCCGGGGTTTTCTCTTTTTCTGCCCCCAGCCCTAGCCACAGGCCTTGCTCTGACTGGAGCGAGCCTTTCCCTCCCCTATGCCTGGTTCTGACCCAGATCTCCAGCTTCCCTCACCACAGCTGTGTCTCCTCTAGCAGGAATGGAGAACACCTGGGGGTCTCCTTTAGTCCTTGCAGGTGCTGGGTGTGAAAGGGGCTAACAGACGCTGGGGCAGCCCTCTACTGCTGAGCTACACTGCCAGCCCAGTGCGCCACCTTATGCCAACTCTCAGCATTGCCGCTATCACTGAAAAGCTGATGGGATGAGAATCTCTTGAGAGCAGGAGAAAGAGAGCTCTCTGTTCAGCACCCAGAGTTTCTAAGGCAGTGTCTCGGGCGGCTGGAATTGCACATGGCTTGCGTGCTGGTGGGGTGTTGGTGTGAGGTCCCAGACACGTGGAAAACGGCCCCTTGCACTACACTCCCTTCCTGTGAAGACTGGGGACACTCCTGTGAGAGAGAGCTTGGTGGAGCTCTGTAGCAGCTCACGTGGAAAGTGCGGTGCCTTTATAGCTGCAGTGTTTGGCTTTCCGTGGACAATGAACCCCTGGACTGGAGGACATCTGGGCACGGCAGGAACGCAGGGCTGAGAGCCAAGAGCCTGATGGTCCCCAGGGCAATGCTGGGCCCACCCTCCAGAACGAAGTCAGCTCCAGTCACCTCCATCCTGGTGCTGAGGAGAAGCTCCGAGGAAACGGTACCGGAGGCTCAGATTCTGCAGTTATTCTTAGATGGATAAACATCTTTGGCCCTACTCTTATTGCCTAGGGTAGGGGCCAAAAGCTGAGACCCTCTCCGCCTTCCACTCCGTTTTCTTCCTCTGATTTCTTCCCCATGCCAAGGAGTGCTAGGAACCTTAGCAGGCTTCACGTGGCCTGAGTGAGCCCACTGTGCAGGAGGAGGTGCGCATAGCGAGCTCGAGCTCCTCACGGGTCACAGATGCCTCTCCCTTTGGTCTCCTGCCCTCCTCTTCCCTCTTTCAGCAGCCCTAAGGGGATGCTAAAGAGGGAGGAAGGCGGCTTCCAGGGCTGGACTTGGACCTGCAGAGCTTCTCACTTCCTGCCAGGCTTTTAAGGTGGTCTTTGTGAGCCAACTCTGCTTTAAAAGAAAGAATCCGGTAGGAAGGGAAGTTGGGCTATGATCCAATTGGTGGAAAAACTCTCTGGCCCAGGAGCAAAGGTAGGAGCGCTTCCAGGAGCAACTGGAGGGCGTTGCTTTTTCTTCAAGCACAATGTGCTGAATAGAGAGCTGTTTTTCTTCCAGCAAACTAAATTTGGAGGCAGCGCTGCCACCCAACACAGTCTCTCGGCTGAAGGCGTCCAGAATTAGGCCCTGAGGGAGGTTGTTTATTGGAGAGATGCACAGGTGGGGGGCAGGGCAGGAAGCGCCACAGGAGGCCACTTTGGGGTGGGTGCTGAAACTCCTGGAGGTGTGCAGTGAGGCCTGGCTGCTCAGGGGCTGCCCGCGGTTCAGGCTCCTGATCTGTCCTCCAAAAGGCCCCGCGCCCTCTAGCAGAATCAAGTCCCAGAGACTGGGAAGGAGTCTCGCAGATGCAGGCCGGCACTTACGCCTCCTCTAACATCCACTTGGGCATTTCTCCTGCCCTGCCGGCCGTTAGTTTTCCCAGATTCTCAGGTGTCAGCATAAACCGGATCACTGGCTGCAAACAGATCTCAGTTTATTAGTGTCACTGTAGTTCTGTTCCAGGCTGTTCCCAGCCTCCACCAAAATCTTCAGAGGATGTGTATATGTGTAAACATGTGTTATAGTCTCTCTAGTGTAAGAACTCAAAAGAAGATACTGTGAATGGTGGAGGGTTATACTTTTTGCATGCCTGTATACTACATCACTTTGTTAACCAGAACGAGAAATTTTATATTTAAGGAAACTTGTCAAAAATTCTTTCCTAAAAGTTGATTAGTCATTGTCTTCTGTATGCTTTGTAAATTTGTCTTTGTAATGAAACACAAGTCTAAAAATTATAATAAAGAAATAAACACATTCCAAAAACCACAATGGGATGTAGGCAACAACATGTTAAAAGCCTGGATAATTATTTTGCTAAAACAATCAACTTGGAGAAGCCTGCTCAAAATGTCCCAAATACATACTGACAGTAAGAGAAAGCTCACCTGATGCCCACATTTGTATGGAACCCCCACATGGCTGCAGCCTCGGCTGCCTCAGTTGCTCGACTTCCAGTGCCAAGAGGCGCCTGTGCGCTGGCACACAGCCGCTCAATTTATGACGGGGCACGAGAAAAGAAGACATCAAAATAGGACCAGAGTCCTAGGAAGTGCACTCTCCAAAGGTGAACACGGCTAATGTATGTCAGAACCATTCCTCTGATGTAATTTTACCTGGGAAAAGACCGGACGAAACATGACAATCAAACTGGCAAAGACCAACTCCTAAGTAGCTCATTGTGTGTTTAAGGGAACCCCCAAATGCAGAAGGATGAGTTTCCTATTTGTTGTAGGTTCATATACGATGAATAGTTATTTTTATCCAGCTCAGAAGAGAGACATAAAATGGGTGGGCCAGATAGCTCAGCGGATTAAAGCCCCTGCTTAGGCAGAGATAACAATGTCGGCTTTGTGGATGGGTTGCATTGAGAGATTAAGACTGGGCGTGGTAGCAGGTGCCTGTAATCCCAGCACTTGGGAGGCTAAAATAGGAAGGATTGCCACAAGTCCAATCTGTGTATGAGACCCTGGAGATCCTGTACTAAATACATAAAAAAGAAGTGAGACATAAGGATTTTATTATGATACAGTAAATCAACTATTTGGTATTGAACTTTACTCAACTTAGATCAGTTTGCTTTTGTAAACTCTAATAACATGTAGTGTACCCTGCTCAGCTTCCTAGATAATGCCTATTTATCTGCAGATTTTTGGAAACAATAACCCAAGCCTGGGTATGGTGGCACATGCCTATAATCCCAGCACTAGTGAGGCAGAAATCAGGAGGATCACTATGAGTCTGAGCTGTGTAGTGAAAACTTACACACACACTAAAATAAATAACCCAACCTAACACCTGAATCAAACAAAATAGGCCAAGTTGGTTTATTCTAATGCGATAATAGTCAATTAATTCAATGAGCAGTAGACATCATAAACAATGACTAAAAAATAAAAATCAACTATATGAATGTCAGTTCTATGTATGCATAAACTATTACCAAGACTAACAAAAGAAAATTAAAATAAAAATATATTGGGAAAAATCTTATTTGGGCTTTCATCTCAGTAGGATATAGAGGAATATGTACAGTTCACCTTCATAACTGAGATTATACTATGAGTTTATGATGAAGAACAATTGATGAGGTGGGTTACTGAGAAACTAGGAAGTTATTAAAGAGGGAAAAACGGCTGCCCAATTTGGATCAGCTATTCATTTAAATTACAAAGAGTGAGTCAACACTAAACATCCAGTTTAATGTCTCTAGCTTGTTGATTATGTGAAAATATCAGGGCTTTTTCCATATAAGCTTTTATACTCATAGCATTTACTTCTATTTGGTCACAAAATGCCACTTAACAGGTTCTAGCCTTAAGACAGGCATCATGATAAGAGAATGCAAAAATGAATGGGCCACAGTCAGTGTCTTCCAGGAGCTTACAGTCTAGAAGAGAGAGATTGATATGATACAAAGAGCAAGATGGACACTGTAATGAAGTGTGGGCTGGGTAAGAGGACACCAGGAAAAGCTGTCAGGTAGCAGGTGGGCATGGAAGTATTTGTCCCAAAAAGCTGGGTAAAAGCGTCATAGTCTAGCTAAGTATTAACTATGGAGTTTACATTTACATTCTTATAACCAATAAATCTCAGAGTCCTAGAAAACAGTCTAGGCAAAGGATCAGAGAGTTTAAGAGTCAGCTGTATTTCTGAACTTATTTTTCTATATCCTTTTAAAAATGTCACTGAGTAGCCTGTTGCTATCACTGAAGAGCTACAAAACCAAATAGATGACCATACTGTAGATGATGTTAGTCAACTTCTTGTTACTGTATCAAAATGTCTGAGATAACTTACAGAAAAAGAGGTTCGTTATGACCCACAGTAGTAGAGGTATGAGGCCACAGCCTTCACCCCACTTCCTCAGCACATGGCCAAGCTAAACCACTCACCTCATGGTACAGTTTGGCACTGAATGCTCCCCAGGGGCTGCATGTTGAAGGCTGGGTCCCAGCCTGTGGTTGTACATGAGGTGGACACATTCCTTAGTGAGTGCGGCTGAGTGTAAGGAAGTCAGGTAAGGGGTATGTGGGATCCACCCTTCCTTCTCTCTCCAGATTCATGAACTGAGCCTCTTCCTCTGCCCACACTCCTATGAAAGTAAGCTGGCTCACCACAGGCCCAAGGTGACAAGCCAGCTAAAGGGGCTGGGCCCTCCAGGCCACGAGTCATAAAACCCATGTATTCTCAGCAGCTGGCCACCTCAGGACCTTTTCGCAAGGACAGAAAGCTGACTAATGTGACTCACCACAAGCTCAAGAGCAATGGAGAGGGGAAGAGTCAGAGTTTGGCAGCTCCTGCAAGGCCACACACTTGTGACTCAAAGCCTTGCACCTGGCCTCACTGTCTCAACTTGCTGCCACCTTCTAGGGAGGCCAAGCTGGGGACAGAACCTTTCGTGCACAGCTTTTGATGGACATTTAAAACCCAAGCTGTATCAAAGTCATTGTCCTACTTAATACATAGTCTTTACAATCTAGGAAGAGGAACTTCCCCTTAAACAAATGTTGGTATATAGAGGTTTAAATGCTACAGGTGAAGATAGAGTTTAGCAAATAGGAAGAGTCCTTTCCTCTTGGGGAGACTCCACATCATTCAATCCATGTATGTTTATTACAGTCTCCATAAAAACACTAACAAAAATTTTGAGCTGAAGAAGTAAAATAGAAAGCTCATGTTTTTTTTAAAAAAGTCATTAAAATGGAAAGTCTAACTTTTTTGTTGTGTGATTGTCTAGTATCCCAACACTATTACTAAGCTTACTTTTTACCCAGTGGGTTAAGCTAATCATTTTATGCAACACTGGCTTTCCACATGAGCTTGTTTTCCCGCTGGAGTTTTCTAGTTTTCCCTAAGCTTAGTCTCTCTAGTCATGTGCTACGTGATAGTCTTCAGCTACAGCGGCTTGGGTGTGCACTTCAGCATCCTGAAAGGCGAGCTATTGGCCAAGTCACTGGGGGCTCAGAGTTTCTCTCTTTTTATTTTCACCATTTTGCAACTACCATGGAAATTTTCAATGCAATTAGAAATTAGCAGTGGATGCTAAAACTAGTTTGTAAAAGACTGATAGAAATAGGACTAGGGAATAGATATTCCCAAAATTTCAAAATATTTCCCCAGCAATTATTTACTCACTACAATAATTCACCTTTCATCTAGGAAAGACTTGAGGTGTATGCTTAGGAAACATTAAATTCACCCTGGTGTGGTCAGGCTACATTAGCTGCTACACCCACCTGTGACTTGACACACGATTAATCCACTTAAGCAGCATGGCCGGAAGGTGCTACGGCCTGCACTGGCAGAGCTGTGGGCACCACGCCTGTAAGCAGCTTTCCAAATGTATTATTTATTTGTAGGACTCTTCTGTGTAAAGGTATATTGGAGAGAGTCATTGAATTGGGGAGGGGAGAATAGAATTCACCATAAATGTCTCTTTAAAAAAGCATAGAAGTAAAAATATTTCCTATTTTTAACCACATTACTGCAACAGTTGAGTTTGATTGTCAATTTGATTGGGTGGAGAGATCTGAGGGACGTCAGTAAGGAGATGTCTGTCTGGGTGGATTGAGGGGATGGCCCTGGGGAGGACAGCTGGTCCTTGCTTCTTTCTCTCTGGTGCTCTCTCCAAAGCACAGAGCTCCCAACCTACAGTGAGGTGAGTGGCCTTGCTCCGTCACCCCCTCCTGCCATGCTGCTTCTGCCCTGTCAGATGAAGCTGGAACAACTGGGGATTCATAAGCAGAAGAATGAGAGTGGACCCTTGTCCTACCAAGATTTGGACAATGGACAGTGGACCTAGATAAGACACAGGAACACTCATGAGTTAATCTTTATGAACTGGACTTTGCCACTAGATTCTTAGAGACAATATCAAAAGTAACAATAGAGAAAGGAAAAATGAACATCTGCTAAGTGTACTTCATTACAGTTAACTTTAGTGCTTCAAGAACACTATTTTTAAAAATGAAAGAAATGTAAAGACTAAGAAAAAAACACATTTCAAACCACATATCTCACAAATGATCTATAACAAAAATATATAAAACCTGAGTACGATAACTACAAGGTAAACAGGCAAACTAAACAATGGGTAAAGAATTTCAATATACATTTCTCCCAAGAAATTATACACATGGAGAATAAGCACACTTGAAAACATCCCTAGTCCTCAGGAGACACAAATCCTAAAAGGTTACTACGTGAAATGCAGAAACATTCGTCTACTCACTGCATAACAACTTCACAATCAGTTTGTATCCTGGAACATGTTGTAAGCCTCAGATATGCACAATGCAATTTATACATATAGAAAAAGAAACCAAAGCACTCAGCCTCACTGCCAAAACACCAACAGGATGGAACCCAGGTGACAGCAAGTGTTACTGAGCACACAGAGCGGAAAGCACTTGCACACTGCTGGGAGGGTTGGGACGCTGCATCCGTGCTTTATAAGACAGGTTGGGAAATTCTTGGGAAGTCAAAACGAATTCCCATGACCCATTAATTCCACTTATAGACAAAGACTCAAGAGAATTTTAATATATATGCACATAAAAACTATACAATCTTTTGCAATATTCCTAGTAGCTAATGAGTAGAAACAGCTTTATCCATCAGTCCATCACCAGAAGAAATAAGAATGAAATTTGGTTTGTCCATGCAAGGAAATACTACTCAACATTATAGTTAACTTTTTGTCATTACCATGACAAAATACATGATACCTGAAGTTAAAAGGGGAAAGGTATATT
This sequence comes from Myocastor coypus, assembly GCA_004027025.1. Lineage (NCBI taxonomy): Eukaryota > Metazoa > Chordata > Mammalia > Rodentia > Myocastoridae > Myocastor > Myocastor coypus. Next base: position 111,652 of record PVJA010001268.1, on the reverse strand, counting down.
TAGCTCACAGTGTGTAGAGGTTTTAGTCCATAGCCAGCTGGCTGCAGGGCAGGGTGGCATGGCATAGAGGCAACAGCTCAAGGTGGGCAGAAGGGAGGAGAGCAACAAAGGGTAACCATATCTCTTTCTGTGTCTTATCTCGTATCCAGGCTACTTAGGGCAGGCAGCGCTCACACCCCAATCCTGTACCCTTAATCCTAGAGCTGTACCATGATTCAGCCCCAGTGTCACACACTCTAGACCCAACCAACTACCTCTGAAAAGTCCCCATGTATCACTGCATGAGGCTTTGGGGGACATGAGGCACAGCCGGTACACTCAGCCACTGATAGTGGCGAAGAGCATATAGCGTTCCACTTAGAACAAACCTTGAAAATGTGACACAGTGTGAAAGAACTTAGACACAGAAGACCAAAAATCATACGAGAAAATTCTTATGCAATGCCCAGAACAGGAGCTTTGTGGCTAGAAAGTGGTGGAATCTGGCATTCCTAGCTTTCCTCTCGCACAGGATGGCCTTGATTTGTCGCCGTCCCAGAGAGTTCATCCATTTTCTGCAGGCCACACATATGCATGCATTGGACGTCACTGCTGACGTGATGCCTGTAGACCTATGCTTGGGCACTGGGTTCACAACTTACCCGTGCTGCGCTTTCATGGATTTTCATTTGATGATGTATGCCAACAATAAAGCTTTGGAAAATAAGGAAGATGTTCAGGTAATTGTTCAGATTCTCCCTCCACCATCGCACTCTGAGGCCCTGTGATCTCTGAGAAGCCCAAGCCCTAGCCCTGTCACACCAAATTGAGACATACAGGAGCAGGTTGGGAAGCCTTACAGCACCCATCAATCTCTCCTGCTAATCGTGCTTACCACTGACAGCACCAGCCGCAGGACAGATGCCTCGGCAGGTAGGAAGAGCCAGGCATGTCCCATTGCCCTGAGTGGTGCCAGTGACTGCCTCCTTTGACAGACGACATCGAATTATTCATGTGCCGCCAGATGTTTTCCAGGCACTGGGGAGCGATTGCGCTGTAGCCTCTCAGAAACTGCCCTCGAGTTAAAACTATTTTGGGCACCACCATCTGAACACTCCTAGAATCAGAGTCGATCCCCCGCTAATTGGAAATATGGGAAGGGATTTGACACCTCAGCTCTGAGAATCAGTGCGGGGCCCAGACAGAAGTTATGAAAGCACTCTCCTGGGAAGTGCGGGTCCTAGCACCCCTGTACCCAGGGGCAGGGCGGGTCCAGCATCTGCTGCTCTTTGTCAAATTCCCCGCAGAAACTACAGGCTAGTTTGGAAACACAAGCCAAGTTAGGAGTCAGGCCTTACAACACCCCAAAGTGCATTTTAGGGAGAAAAACAGCAAAAAAGAAAGCCAATCACAGTAAACGTGAAATCTAAAATATGGTGTCTCTATCTGAATGAAGTAAAGCTGCTAAATGTTTTAAAATGAAGGACAGCATATGAGGAAATATACACAGAACAGGCACAGCTATAAACACTAGAGATGAACGATTAGGCAGTGCCCCTTACCACAGGGCACTATTCCCCCATAAGAACAGACACCCTCCTTCCTCGTAAATAAGCACACGCCACCGCAGAGAATACAGCTCTCAAAAGAGACGGGCAGCACAAACGCTGGCCGTAAAGAGAGCATTTCAGCTTCTTCAAATCATAACTTCAAAACGAATCAGATAGAACCAGAGCACCACACCTCCATTCACAAGGTGGAAGTCCTCAAGGACAGCGGCCACTCGCGTTTGTGCCATGTCTTCCTGCTCCCCTACGGACCCCACGGAGGAGGCAGTGCAGCCCTCCCGGATACCGGTGGCCTGCAGCAAGGCGCTTTCACTCGGGTCTAACAAATGCAGACAGCGGCCTGCAGCTGCAGTGCCCACGACTCAGGAGGCCAAGCCTGCGGCCTTCCGCTCAGGTCCTGGCCTCCACCGAGCAGCCCTGCCTCCCCGTGGCCGACGGAGAGGCCCTTGTAATCCCAACACATGCCCTGAGCAGCTCGAAGTGGGGCACACCTCTGGAAGCCGCTCCATGCGTCCTCAGGTGTCCCCGTGGCAGTGCGCAGGCTCTGCCGTACTACTTTCACTCTCCAGGGAGCTACCCTAAAGTAACATTCACGGTGTAACAGACTACTGTACAGACCGTCACGACAGCACCGGCATAGCCACAGAAACAGAACAGAGACAGTGCCAAGGCCACATGTCAGGGAATGCCGCACTTGACTATAATACATAAAAACAGAGCAGTATTTGACAGGAAATGAAAATGACATTTAAGAGTTTCTGTGATGTGGGAAATGCTGGGACTCCTAAGCGCAGCGGAGTTCCAGAGTGGCTGGCAGGCTCCTGCTCAGTGAATGTGCAGAGAGGTTCACTCTCTCAAGGTTCTTCAGTGGCTGCGTGGAATCTGCCAGTCAGCAGAGGCGAGCTCCCGCAGCACGAAAACAGCGAGCGTGTTAGGTAAACAGGGACCAGGAAAACCGGTCGCAGAAGAGTGGGGAATGGGTCCTGGTTGGGGTTGAGGTCTGGAGGTTGAAAAATTTGACCAAAGTAAACATCAGGGACACAGCGGGCCTCAGGGGAGATGTAGGAGCCCGGGACCAGATTCTGGGAGCAGCAGGATGGGGGGCAGCCTGCCACGGGGTGGTTGAGAACCCAGAGCTGCACACCTGCCGCCCCTTCCGCCGGCCTCAGGCCCAGGAGCAGCCAAGGCCCGGTTCCGGCAGGCATGGGTCAGGGTCGGATCAGCTAAGGAACAAGAATTCCTGCACCCTGCCCTCCAGATCGACTTACAGACGCTCTATGCCATCTCCCAGAGAGTTTCTTCAGCCCCCTTGGGGTGGGGGGATCCCCGAGTCTGTGTTAAATGCAACTCCAAGTCAGCAGGCTCTTTGTAACAAGCTCCAGGTGAGCAAAGTTGCAGCCAGGACACCCTGGGGTCACGATTACTCTGCAGTCCAGGCCTGCCTCACAGGCACTTTCACCACTTCCTTCCTGTCTCTGGCCTTGTCCTCTCTGCTACAGGATCACCCTGGCATTGCCTTTGAAACAAGCTTGTGGAGCTCACCCTACCTTACTGTCAACTCAAGTGTGAGCCTTGCCCACAGGGTGTGCAGCTGCTGGGCAGTCACGGGCACCACAGTGACCTGACACTCCAGTGGGCTCAGCACAGGGAGCTAGGAGGTGAAGAAAGAACGTGCACCCCGCCCCAACGAGTTCTCAGGGTCCTTGAGGTGGATGTGTCCTCTGAGCAGAGGTACTCAGGCTCTAAAACCCAGGGGCAGCAACCAAGCGCACTGCCGCATTGGAACAGTTTGGGAAACCGGTCACCCCAGTACAGCAGTGGCACTTACGGCCAGGAGACTGCGCAAGGTCACTTAGGAAGCAGGGTGAACTCAGAAAGGGTCTGAGCATCAAGCCCTGCAGCCCTCAGCCAGGGAGCTGGGAGGGCAGCTACACTCAGAGCCAGCTTAGATGTGGGGGACCCTGGGTGCTCCCTTTCTGCTATCCTTAGCTTGGCCTCAGGATGACATCCGAGAGGCCAAAGACCAAGGGCTCCATGGTGTCCAATGACACGTCCCTGTGGCCCTGCTGACTTGGAACAATATGAAGAGGATGAAGGATCCTGACAGCCCAGAGCAAGCAATAAAGTTAAATGAGATTCCACAAGTATTGCACAAGGGAGTGAAGTCTGGGACGGAATGGAAATAAAATGTGTTTTGAGCCAGATTAGAAGAAGAATAAAAAACACTGAATTGCATTAAGAAAATCAACTAAGTGCAAAACCCTCATCAAGTGGTAAAAAGAATTACACACAGCTTCAGGGGCATGGAGAGAAATGTTTCCTGACATGACAGGCATGCGGAGGAGGGCCCAGCATCCTGCTGTGACATCCAGCACGATGCAGACTAGGTCAGCTCGTAGGCACGCATACAGGGACAGCCGAATGCTCTATCCGGACCGCAGATGGCCCTGGACCTTACCCCATTGGCCTGAGAGTCAACACTCCTTAAAGAGGAAGCCTTGGATTTATCAGGGGAAACATCAAACCCACAAATAGAAAATAATTGTGAAGCCCCAGCAGATGGGTTCTGGAGAGGAAAAACAATCTTTAGTAGTTAATATATTAGTGATGCTTGAGGTAATTCAATCTATTAAATTAACCTTTGATTTCAAAGCTATAGATTTAAACTTCAGTAATTGATTTTGAATTATAACTGTTATAAGCTAACTTAAGTGACTCTATCCTATACTATGCCAGCATTTTAGGAGATGCACCCTGCTCAACCCTAAACTATAAAATGTGCTAAGACTTTTAGAGATGAGATGTGACCCCAAGTGTCCCAATGCTGAAAAGCCTACTTAACCCCTGCCCTAGCTGACACAAGCTCTCCTACCCAAAACAAACTGTCTTTTGCCTTTATCTGGTTTAAATTTTGTTCTTACCTGTATTTCACCAAAACTTTGTATCTCCCCTTTGTTGTAAGCTGACTCCACTACCTCTGTCTGTAACAAACTTTGTGATTGCTATATTAGAAAACCTTGTTCTCACCCCAACCTGGTTACAGACGCTCTCACTAATTACAGACATGCCTGATGACAAATGTCTTTCCTGATTACAAGAACGAAAGGCAACTCTCAGGCCCTGCAACTTCTCTTCCTCCCCAACCTTGGTGCCAAACGACCTTCCTGATTGGAGGATCAAAGATGACTCCTAAATCTTACAAATCTCTTCTCTCCGATCAAAGACAACTCTCCTTTCTCCACCCCACCCCAGTGGTTCCCCCCTTTTAATATCTTTGCTTGACCTCAGCAGATGCTTCATTCTCTTGACCCACAGGAGAGTGCAGGCTGCTGGGCTCAGCTAAATAAGGCACTACAAATTTTTTGCTTTTGGGTCTTGGTTTTCATCTTGATGTGCAACAGTAACCTGAGGCAAAGAGAGCTTAGCAATGGTTGGGAAGAGTTTTAGAATATTCAAGAAAATTTGATACTCACCTACTTTGTATGTTTAGTATGTCATGTTTTAAAGAATTGTTTAATTACTTAGAAAAGTTCTGCTTATCAATCTAGTTTTAAGTATTGTTTCATTAGCCCCATTTTTTTTTTTTTTTTTAACTCCAGAGCCCGGTAGCTTATCATACAATTATTACAGTGTGCTACATCTCAACAGAAGATGTGCTAGTTGAACTTAAAAATTGGCTGATAAATATTAAAGTATTTATGTAAATGAGTGAGATAAAAAAAAGCTGCCTTCAGAAACTCCAAAAAGCCCCTCTACTTTTATGCTTCCTCACCCTTGATTCTTTTGTATTGGCTAAAATTTACACAATAAAGCCGGGCATGGTGGTGCTCGCCTATAATCCCAGCACTTGGGAGACTGAGGCAGGAGGATCGATGCGAGTTTGAGACCAGCCTGGGCTACAAAGTGAGCTCAAGGCCAGCCTGAACTGCACAGAGAGACCCTGTCTCAAAAAGACAAAAATAAAATAAAATAAAATTTACACAATAAGAGCTGGGAAGATAGTTCCACGGTCTAAGCACCCGCTTGGCAAGAGCAAGGTCCCAAGTTCTATTCCTGGTACTGCAGGCTATATGTTATGGTCTGTGTATAGGTGTCCCCCCAAAGCCTCATGCAGTCAGTCACTGGCTTTTGAAATTTGCAATTGATGATTGTGGAAATGGATGCTACACCTCCCCTGGGGCAGGTGATTTGTACTTCAGTGTAAGGAAGGAAGAGAAGTTAGCTGCTTGAGCTGCTGCTGCTCTTCCCCTCCCTCTTGCTCTTAGCTGCCACCATGAAAGGTTGTCATGAGCCACTCTGCCTTGGAGTCAGCTGAATATGGACTGAAACTTCTGCTAACTGTGAGCTAAATAAACCATTTCTTCCCTCATTTTGAGTGTTGGGTGTTTGTCCCAACAACAAGAGAAGGGTAAGTAAGACACTATGCCAGCCCCAAAGCTAGATACAGCGGCACACAGCTGTAACCCCAGCATTGGAGAGGCTGAGGTAGGAAGATTACTACAAGTCTCAACTGAGTAGCAAGGCTCTGTATCAAAAAAAACCCCACAATATGTGTATATTAGTATTATTTAGGAAAAAAAATGAATAGTACCACAAAAATACCACAGCAAATGAACACACTCCCTTAGCGACACTTCTTCCCGTGGCAGCCATCTGCCTCTGATGTCAAATGTGCAGGGTCTGAACAAAGGTAGCGCCCTGGCAGAGCAGCTCTCCTTAATGGGAGCACTTCATCCTGCAGGACAGTCCCAGGCATGATGTCACACGCTGTGTACATGCAGGTGTGTATGCACATGTGTGTATGTATGCATGCATGTGCACACATGTGCATGTGTGTGTGTTTGGGGGCAAACAAATCTCTCAGTGTTAGGCCTGGGTTTAGTGGCTTCTCTATCAGATGGGGCTCTGCCACTGTGCACCAAATGTGTGTAGATGTGAGTATAATCAAGGACATGTGAATTCATTTCAGTATATAAATTAATGCAAGTTGTTTTTGCCTATAATCAGTAAATGCTAAAGTAGCAAAGTAACTCCTGACCCTTTTGATCGTTTGCCCAATGGTGAGCTCTGTGCCAACCTTCCAGGCATATATTTCAATGATGAGCTAAATTAAAACACTGTCATTGCCCCAGTCATGCAGTGCAGGGGAGCAAGGGTGGAGCTTGACTGCTGCTTGCCCTCCATGAATGAGGTGGAAGATGACCACGTCTTTTGGGTAACATTGAGGCACGTGCTCTGACCCCATCCCTGTGGGGGACGCAGCCAGCCACTGCTCACCAGGACCCTAGCCAGCTGCATGCAACCCACACAGGATAGCTCTCGCAGTGCCAGCCAGATAGCTCATCCTCATGTGCCGCTACAGCCAAGGCAGAGAGCAGTTGGGATGGGTCTCCTGGTCCTACCCAGTGACACAAGTTGGCAAATGCTGTAGCCTTGCAAGAAGCAGCGGGTGAAGTCAGAGGGGGTTGCCTGCCTCCCAGTGCAGGCACACGAGGAACAGGAAATCCCGTGCCTGGCAGGCCCAGACCCGCTTGGAGCAGATACATGACATCACTGGCAAAGTAAAATGTATCCCCGACCCAGCATCCACAGGGCTGTGAGAAGGGGCTGTGGTGGTATGTATCTATAATCCCAGGTATTTGGGAGGCTGAGACAGGAGGACTACAAGTTAGACTGGCCTGGGAGAGTTAACTGTGGCATACGAGGATTCTAGGGAAACATCTGCTTAGTCTGTCAAATTCTGAAATTCTGACTTTCTTTGGGAACAAGTACAAGAGTGAAGATGGCACTGGGCTGGAGCCTTGCAGGGCTTGGCATAACCAGGCCCACTGCTCTTCCGACAGGAATCTAAGGCCACCTTTCCTCTCTGCCACATCTTCTTGGCATCTGATGCTCTTCTGGGAACCTGCCTGCTCTCTCTGACTCTGCCCTCCTGCATCAGGAGCATATTCTGTGGGATGCTGGCTCCTGTCTGGTCCTGGATCTCAGCTTCCAGGTCCCTGCCTTCATCCAGCATCTCATCACCATGGAAACTGGACCCACCCCTCTGGATGGTGGCCAGAGATAGGATGGGCATCCCAGAGGCCTGGTCACCTTACAGTGACAGAGATATGAGTGCCCCTCACTGCCCACACAGTGGGCTCCCCGTGGACCAGGAGGGCTCAGGAAGCAGGCCCATCTCAGTGCCCCACTCCACTCCTTCTCACTTCCACCAGCCTACACTTTGGTTTGGTTTTAGGCACAAACAACACACCTGTAACTTTTGGAAAGAAGAAACAGAAGGTGAGGTGAAATTGTATGTGCATGTGTGTGTGTGCATGTGTGTGCAACACAGTGGTCACTACTGCCCAGACCCCAATGGGTCTTCAGGTCTGCAGTCTCGGGTGCCAGGTTTCCCTGTTCTTCTCAGTGGTGCAGACCAGGTGCACTGAGCAGGGCCCCTGTGTGTGTCACACAATGTGCTGCATTTCACGTGATGATGGTGTAATACACAGTACACACACGTGTGTGTCACCAGCCCTTCACCAGGGACAAGGCTGTGTACTTACAAGTGGGAATCATTGCCAAGGTGTCCTTGGAAGGGGCGCACACATTTCTGCTTTCCAGGGCACTCTCTGGGGCAACTGTGAAGGGAAGGGGCAAGGCGGGATACAAAGCATATGGTGGGCAGAGGAATCAGGGACCAGGTTCTCCCTGCACTCTGTGCCTTCACAATTGCCTCCCAGCTCTAAGGCCTGTCACAGCTCATAGCACCATACTCCATAAGGGAAGAGCAGTAGCAGTGTCCGAGGAGGAAAACCTAGCCACCCATTGCCCTAGAGAAAGCTGTGAGGTGTGCACAAACACCGTGCATAGCTTTGCACACTTGTGCATGCCTATGTGTGCAAAAATAATGAAGCATACGGTGACATGCAATGAAAACTAGGTAAGGGCACAGAGCAGAATTTGTGGGCAGTGCAGAAGGGGTGGCCCACAGTAGACAGCAAGGCCGACACTGCCATGCAGGACAGATGCTTGGGGACAGGTTGGCAGAGAGGGCACAAGCACAGGTGTCACCACCCACCATGCCTCTCCCTCTCCCTGGGCCCATGAATGGGTCAGCAGCCTCTGTGAACTCCACTTCATGTGACTGAGTCCACAATAGAAAGCTCATTGCTGCTACACTCCTGCCTCACTCACAGACACAAAGAACAGACAGTCCTATAAGTGTCCTGTGCTTGTGGAGCTCAGGGTGGGAGCCATGGGAATTTTGTTCTGAGGTTGCATTCCTGCAGGTGTGCCTGCCCACAGGTGTGAAAGCCCACAGGTACGCATGCCCTTGCACAATCCACATGCTGCCAAAGACAGAAAGAAAAGTCCATGACTGAATCAGACACAGCCATGAGTTAGTGATGGAGTAAATAAATGGATCCAAGAGTCTCACTCTGGTGGGAAATGGGGAAAGGAGGAGTTACCCAGACACTGGCTGGGAGTCTCGGCACAGACAGACAGATGAGTGCTCAAACCAACCAGGAGACAGTATTGCTCCTGTTGGAGGGAAAGAAGATGGAGGTGGCCTTGCTAACTGTCTGCTGAGTTGCCTGATGCACCCCAGCTGTTCTGTATCCAGAGGAACTACAGATTTGCTACAGGAATCTACATTTTTAACAAGTGACCCCAGATGTGTCTTATACACCCTTCATCCTGAAATCTGACAACCACTAAACTTTTCTTAACAAAAGTGTTTTAAATTTATTGTTAATCCATAAAGAAAAATAAAGGTTGTCTGTGAGGCCTGGACACTGTATCATAGAACCAGCCAGCAGTTGGCAGGGAAGCTCCTTCGGGGTGGTCCAGCGGGTTGCACCATGGGCTGGGGGCTCCAACGCCATCCATAGCAGTGCCTGTGTGCCAAGTGGCTTGGAGCATGTTGTCAGGCAGAGCAGTGGGTGGCTTCTGGGAGCAGGACCCTGCGGCCAGCATCCTGCCACAGCTGCCGCCCTATCACACGCTGGCTTCCCAGCCAGTACAGTCTCTGGTAACGGCTTGGAGGGAAGAAGCTTGGGAGCTGGCTGCAGTCCATGCGACTGGTGTTCCATGAAGATTCAACATTTATGATAGCAAACTTTTTAAAAGATTCAATTAATCTTAGTGAAGAGCATGCTGGTCAACTTGAGAAATTCCTACTGAGTTCTTTCAGGCACTAACCCATCACTGTATTGAGCAAGTTCTCCTCTTATGTGTGCGCCTTCAACTGTAATCGCTAAGAAGTGGAAATATCAAAGTAAAGTTGCAGATTGCCACCAGATCTTATGAGTCCCCAGAGGTCTGAGGAAGGTGGACGCCGAGCCTGCTGTCCAGAGCCTGGCACCACCACCTCCCACCTGACTCTGCTGCACACAGCCAGCCATTTCTCTGCTCACAGCTGTACTGAGTGACACCTGGATAATCGCTCCCTCCCATGGTGGCTCCAGGTGACCCAGGAGGGCGTGGGGAGGGGAGGACAGCTGTAATTGTGCTTCTCCAGCACAGCCGTGCTGTCAGGTAAATCAGCACTTGGCCAGCTCAGCCCCTCCTCTAGGAGGGTAAATGCCAGTACTTGAAGTCCAAACCCTACAATGGGCTGCCAACTGCAGTAGTCAGGCATTCAAAATTTGGATGAGAAATGCAAGTCTGAAGCCTGGCTTTGCTTCTTTCTCTTGGAGGTGAGATGCCTCTGCCTCCCACGGGTAGTATGCAGTTGGTGGTTAGACCCTCACTCCGGGTAATAATGGGGACTGTGCAACTCAACATCACAAAAGAATTCAGAGATTTCCGGCAAGTAATAATAGTAATGAAGGACCTCGCAGCCCATTGTGAAGTGAGCTGTCCCCCAGGGCTTGTGAGAAAACCAGGAAGAGTGTGTGTATGAGTGTGTGTGTGTGTGCGCACGCGTATCATCTCTTCGTGGAACACACAGGCGCATGCGCACGCACGCAATTCCAGACTACCTTTCTTATAGCTGTCGTGTTTGAGTCCAGGTGAGTGATCAGCTGAGGGCCGTGGAGATGACTGAAACTGGTGGGAAAAATACACAGCCTATATGGGCGCTCCCTGGGAGTTTCTCTGCACCTTGGTGAGGCCACCGTGTTAGTGTCCTCCAAGCGGTAGTAACCATTTTTATCCCGAGGGTCTGCTTGATCTTTGAGGGGGGGGGCTGGCACAAACGTGTGATGAATGAGATGGGGATGAGGGTCCATGGCTTTTCTTTCTTTACAAGAAGAGTGTTGTAGTAGAAAGAAGCCTGATAGAGTACTCATCAAGGCTTAGGCCCTGCCTGGTGCTACAGGGAGGTGGGAACAGTTTCCCTCAGGGCTGAGGTCCCCGGCTCCTCAAGCCCAACTCGAGGTTGTTTTGCGCCCTGGACTCTAAATACAGACGTCATGGGAGCAGGAAGGTTGCGTTCCCTACCCGATGAGCTGCTGATGATTAGGTGTCCCGGCGGCTCATGCCGGAGGCCTTGCATGACTCTTAAGGGGGCAGCTGTCCCATGCTGTCCAGGACTGCCAGCCACAGTGATCCACTCAGTGCCCCTGGGGTTCTGGTCCATTGCCCCTGGACCCTTAACTGGAGACCAGGTTGCCCCGGTCTCACCCTGTTTCCTACTTGGATTCCTCTCAGAAACCTTACAAACCACTCACAACCTACATAAAGCATTTCTCTCCATTGAACTTGAAGGAAGAACATAAATAATGACACCAGAAGAAATAAACACGGCCTGTTATCTGGACTCTGACATACCATTCTTCTCGGAATCTCAGATTTGGCGTTCTGCACCCCAGGCTTCGGTGCTGCATCACTGGTCCAACCCAGACACCGTCATCCTTCACTGCCAGTTAATGTTTCGGTTGACAAATGCCCTCTGCTCTCAGCTTCCCTACAGAGGCGTGATTCCGACGTCGTGTTAGGGGCCATAAATAACTACAGACTAACTACACTTGCGAGGCTTCAACATTTGTGCTGTCTTTGTTCATGGCTGGTCTTGTATATCATTTATAACTTTTCTACATTGTGTAATTTGTTATCCCTCAAGGGCCCTATTGTTTCCTCTTCCTCGCCCCTAGAAGTATATCTGTGTAGTGTCTCCCTGCTGAATTTCCTAAAACGTGCAGTACTTTCTCTTAGTTCAAGCTGTCACCACTTACTGAGCCTCAGGGCCCAGCATGCCCGCCGTCCACTGCCTCTGCAAGCGCTTCCTCCTCACCCCTGCACCTGCACAAATGCGCGGAGCTCTTTCACCGGGCTCTGCCACAGGATCCCAGGTGTCCAGCAGAGAGCATTGGACTTTGCATCTACCAGAGACCCAAGGACAGCCATCTCTTGGTCTAGATTTTTAGTTTAGGGCATCTAGATTTGCTTCTCTGAGATGCACTCACTGACTTGTTCATAAGACTTTTATATAGCGCCATAGTGAAAATTAAATATGAACTGAAAATATCTATAGCTGAGCTGGGCACGGTGGCACTCAGCCTTGATCCCAGCAATTTGGAGGCTGAGGCAGGAGGATGGCTATGAGTTCAAGGCCAGCCTGGGCTGCATAGTGAGACCCTAACCCTAAAAATTTCAATGAAACAAAGCTGCCCAGAGCTGTGCTGATGTGGAATGACAGCGTCCCCTTCTACTGCTCTCCTGTCCTTTCTCTGGGCCCCCTCAGGGCAGTGACTTGTACACTTCGGCTCTGGCTGGCGCTCCTCCCTTTATCTGTGTGGCCCTCACCTGAGTCTTGCTCCCCCTTCGTTTCCGAATAACTTCTGGGACAATTTCTCCTGGAGGCCTCTGGATATCACCTCTAGCAGGATGTAAGGACACCTCCATCCCCACTGCCCCCCACCCTGTCCTGTGCTTGAGCCGAGGGCTTCAGCCACCACCTTCCCATGGATCTCCATCCCCTCAGGGAATGGGGCAGCAGAAGCTGACCGATGCAGGGCCCGGTTGCCCCCAGTACTTGTACCACTGAACAGTGGCTGGAGCAGCTGTGTAAACCTCTGCACAGGGCCACAGCTAACAGCCAGTTTGTGAGGAATGCCGACACCCACATCAATAAATAAATTTAACCCGAGTAAAGATGACCCAGAGGCCCAAACAGCTGGTTCTGAAAAGTAGGGGCACAAAAGGCAAAATGTTCTGTGTTTCTCTCCCAACAACAGCACCAGGCTAGTTCAGGTCGCAATGAAAGTGTCACCTGGCACAGAAAGCTGTGACAGAGAAGAAGAGGCAACTCTGCACTGTCCCAGGGGTGAACCAGGGGGCCCAGGCAGCCAATGCCAGCAGCACAGTCCCAGATCAATACACTTCCCCCACGGAGATAGCAATCAGGGCATTGAAGAGATGCGTGCACACCAGGTTCCCTCTTACCCTACTCACATTAGGACAGGCTTGGGATCCCCTAGAAGCCCCAGGGAAGAGGCAGAGGTATGCTGTGGGCCCAAGAGCAGCAAGGTATCCTGGTATCCAAGGCCACAGGAGAAGGACCCGAGAGTGTATTCCCCACTGGACAAGCCAGTCCCAGAACGACACAGGCTCAGGAGCTTGCTCACTGAGTGGATCTACAGGCTTCAGTCCCAAGACAGGACACAGGCGTGGCAACCAGGGGCCGTGGTGAAGGGAGCAGAGAGTGTGAGGACATAAAGTGCAGAGCAGAAGGCACAGAGCTGCAGTGGGCAGAAGGAGCTTGCTGACCAAGGCTCGGGACCCCCACGCTACACAGTGGCCACCGGGCAGGAATGCTGAAGGCATGGGCTTCAGGGATCCTTGCCACCAAACGAAGAGAACAACTTGGTGTGGTGGCAGAGGGATGCAGGAGCCGCACTGAGGCTTCCTGTAACCCTTCTAGATAGAACTTCAGTTAGACGCCTTAAAGATACACAATTATCATTATGGCCCATTACATTTTAAAAACAAAATTATACCATAGACAATTCTAGAGCATTAGAAGCAAACAATACAGGGCCAAAAGATGATGACTAGGCAGCACATTTGAATAAAATGTTTTGCAAATGGGTTGCACCTTCTGCTGTTAGTAGCACTGCTATCCTTGCTTTAAAGGAAAATTTACAAAGAGAGGAAGGTGAAGAAATAAGGCTGGAAGGAAGGGGAGGGTGGAGGGAAGAAGGAGGGAGAAGATGGGTAACGAAGGGAGAAAGGAAGGCAGAGCGGGAGGAGGACAGGAGGCAGGGAGACAGGAGACAGGGGAGACAGGAGGTACCTGTGGGCAAAATTCACTCAACCTTTTTTTTTTGGTGACCAGCTCTGCCCACCCTGCAGTGAAGCTAGAGCAGAATATGTTGCCGGGGACTGAATCCTGGTCCTTGCATGCTTGCCTAAGCTTGCCCAAGCAGGTGCTTTAGACCACTGAGCTATCTCACCGGCCCTCACTGAGTGATTTCTGCAGCAACTCTCCCAGGACCTCTGAAATAGATGATTTACAGAAGGCCCTATTTACAGGCATGCCTTAAGAACTGAGGCACCGCTTCTGATTTAATGTGTAAAGCAAGTCAAATTCTCTTCGTAGAATGTAGTTATTTGGCACTCATTTTTTTTTTTTTTTAAGTGAAGAAAATCACTCAATTCTTAGACTAGGACTGGGGAGATAGCTCAGTAGAAGAAGCACTTGCCTGGCAAATGCAAGGACCTGAGTTCAATCCCTGGTTCCACAAAAAAATAATTCTTAGACTGGTTTTCAACTTTTCATAAAAAGAGGAGATGGAAGAATAGTGCCTAGCGAGTACACTTGCTGCAGGGCCTTTAGCAGAGGCCTTCAGTGGCGTTGAGGCCTCCGAGACACTAGAGGGCACTGCAGAGTTAGACGCCACCTTCCCTTAGCCACGGGAGAGGCCCAGATGTGCTCTGAAGTTTGAGGGGTACCATCTTGACCTCCACAGGGATTGTACTGGTTCACAGTCCCAACAACACAGAAGGTTCAAGGGTGGAAATTCCTCAGAAACTAAAAAGCTCCACCTGATACAACTATACTTCTTCTAGATATCTTCTCAAAGGAGTTAAACCCACATAACACAGTGATTGACACCCACGTTTACACCAGCACAACTCACAGAAGCTAAACATGAACGCGGCCTATCCCTCTGTCAAGTGAATGGAGAAAAAGAATGTGTATATACACACAGTGGAGTTCTACTTTGTTGTAAAGGATACTTCTGAGTCCTATGTAGAAAAGTGGGTGAATCTGGAGGCCCCGGTGAAATAAAACAGATGCAAAAGGTTAAAGTTCACAGGCTTTCTAGTGTGAGAATGCCAAAGAACATGCAGTTTAAAAGGCAGCACTATTGAGGGATGATGGGAAATGGAGGTGAACTCTGGTGATGCAGTGGGGATCCGAGGAAGGAGAGAGAGAGGATGGCAGCCAGGGAGCAAATGAAGTTGCAACGTGAGGTACACAGTGCCAGTATGCTAACCATTCCTAAAAAAATAAAGTTTCAGAAGGGCTTTTTCATAACAGGACACAGTAAATCTTTAAAGCTTAATTGAAGCATGATTTTTTTCCCCAGATGCTAAGTCTAGGGCTTAGCTAAACACAGTGTAGTTTATGGAGTTGTACAGGTTTCGTCCCCATACAAAGACAGCCAAAACAGCTTTCTCACTGAGGGGTAACCCGAGCCAAGTGGAAGCGATCCTATTTTAACTCACAGGTATGATTTCCCTCATGGAAGTGAAAACTGCAGTGTTACCCGGAAGTGTATCTAATCAGGAAGTCGGTCGCCATGCTGAGTGTCTGTAATCCCAGCACCTTGGGAGACTGAAGCTGGACCACAGAAGCTGAAGCATGGCCTAGACAACTTAGGGACTCAAGGGGCCCCGGCATTCAATCCTAAACCGGCATCAGCAGCTTGGCACAGAAGTGCAATTGTGAATTCCAATTTTCATTCCAACAACTAGGGGGACTGAGGCAGGAGGATTACGAGTTCAAGGACAGCCTGGGTAATTTCACAAGATTCTATTTTAAAATGAAAAAGTAGAAACAAAAACAGAAAGCAAAAAGGTGTGGAGATGGAGCTTGGTGACAAAAAAGTGTTTTCCTAGCATACCTGAAGCCCAGAGATCAATCTGCAGCAACACACACACAAAAGGCTTTCTATCATCTATGACACGGGGGAAAGCTAGCACATAACAGTAGGGGTGCGGCTTCAGAGAGAGAGAAACATCTGGAATTCTTGTCCTCTGAAGAACAGGAGAAGCTATTTATTCCACTTTCTAAGATTCATATCCTAACTGACACACAGGAGCCCCACACTACACGGTAACTTGTGCCGTGGGCTGTTTCAGTGTATGTCCACTGCACACAGCTGGCAGTGGGTCATGGCTCCCTCTCCACACACTCACCATCTCTCTATGGAGAAGACTACACAGTTCCTGCTGCCACTTCTTGGACACAGATGCATGATATGTGTTAAGGTTTGTGTCTAGGTGTCCCCCTCACCAAAGCCTCATGCAGTCATTTGGCAATTTCTGGACTTTGTAATTGATTATTGTGGAAATGGGTGCTGCACCTCCCTTGGGGCAGGTGATTTGCATTTCAGTGTAAGAAAGGAAGAGAAATTAGCTGCTTGAGATGCTGCTACCTCTCTGCTCTTGCTCTTAGCTGCCGCCATGAAGGGTTTTCTGCCATGTGCCTCTCTGCCTTAGAGCCAGATGAATATGAACTGAAATTTCCAGTAACTGTGGGCTAAATAAACCCTTCCTTCCCGAATTTTGAGTTTCAGGTATTTGTCCCAGCAACGAGAGAAGAATAACTAAGACAGTACGTGACTGTTATCCCAAGTCTTCCTACCAGGCCACAGCAGTCCAGAGTGCATGACTCCTTCCGTTAGCTTAGCACACATGGGACACCTTTGTGGTCTCTGGCATCCCCACCTGTGTCTCTGGTGACCACCGCTATCTTATGAGATCCACACGAGGGTACTTGGCTCTGTCTTTGTGGCTTATCTCATTCAACAAAGTGACCTCTGTTCTGTTGATGTTTTGACAAACAACAGGATTTCACTCCATGTCCATGGCTAAATAGCATCCCCATGGTGCCCCTGTGCCCCATGTCCTGTGTCCATGGATGTATAGGTTCTTCTGTCTGTTGGCCATGGCGCATAGTGCATTGACGAACATGGGGGCACCTGCGTCTCTTTGACAGACTGTACTTAACTTTCACTTCAGGTTTTCAGTATGGTTTACATTGTGCATGTGTGTGCTCATTGCTTTATTAAGGGTTTGTGTTGTTACACCAGCCATTCATACAAATTCTAATACTTATTTCTGGCCTCCCTGCAGGACGAGCAAATCACAGTGCTTAATGAATTGGTAATTTGAAAACCTCACCCAGGGGAAAGACCTCAGAAGCTCCTCAGATGATTCGGACAACCAGCCAGGCTGGGAAATGCCAGGCCCCACACAACAAAGCACTGGGTTCAGGGGCATCGGTAGGATTTCGATTCTATCATCTTGTTTGACAGCCAAGATGTCCTAACAAAGTCCTGTAGCATGTAGAAAGCAGAGCACACACAATGATCCAAAGAAAATGGCAGTCACACTAATTACCAGTACCAGAGGCTTGTAGAGCAAGGCTTTTGTGTTGTTGGCCAGCACATGACTTCGGACAACTTTTGGCTCCTTGGATTCTGGATGTCATCCTGCAAGCAGCTGTTGTCCTACAGCACTTATTAAGCTCTACAGGCTGTGATTTATGGGATTTACCTCTGAACAGAAGCGTGACATAGAAAAACTGCGAATGAACACTTTCATACCAAAATTTCAGCATGCCCTAATATTAAAGGCCTTTCATGTTAGCACTGATTTCTGATGAAAATCTTTGAGCTGACATAATTTTGCTGGCTGCCTTTTACTCCACCTTTAATCTCATTTTTCCAACTTAAACCAGGGTGTGGCCTTTGAGCCAGGGTGGGATGTGGCTCCTCTCATTTCACACTGGCACACCCGGAATCAAATTCACAGGGTGTTGTAAGAGGTGGAGAGTGAATGTGGGTGAACTGGTGAAGAGTGCCCAGCAGAGTCGTCTCCTGAGCTGTCATGTAGCACCACGAGCTTGGCAGCTGAATGCCACAGGTGCCACCGCCTTGTCATCAGGCCATTAGCCAGCACCTGCAGACTCATCCCCATCTCTGTACAAAGTGCTGGTCAAGAGCCGTGTAAGGAAAAGATGAAAAGGACAAGATCCTGCTACTGATGACACTTTGGAAGACGAAGGAGACGTGCGCCACTTCAGAGCGAAGCCAGAGCCCCAGAGACAGGTGTGGAGACCTGGAAGACACCACAGCTAATTCTGTGTAGTGAGTGATGTGAAGATCAGGAAGTCTCCACCAGGCCCCTGAGCATGGGCCACAGTGCAAAGAGTGCCATTCAGAAGGACATCAAGGGAGGACCCTGAGCCTGGGGGTGTCGCCACCCAGAGAATTTCTTACCCAATAGGAAAGCATTCAGAGAGAAAGTTCAACCACCAAATATCCACATTTACTAATATCTGGCTTTCTTTGCCTTCCAGACCCTCAAGAGTCAAGACAATGCTGATGGAAAGAATGTGAATGTCTTTGCTTATTAATTTTGTGAAGCTATACCAGGAAAGCAGTATCCCGCAGCTCTGGAGAAAGATCTGCATGGTCTAAAATCAGGCAGCTTAGCAGTGGGTAAAAGACAGCTCTGCCACAGAATAAGGATGGGGCAGACTGGAGAGAAAGCTCTGCTGGCAGCTGCCCAACCCAGCAAACAGATGGCCATGGGCACCAGAGCCACGCCACCCATTCGTGCCACACTGGGGCTCTGCACAGGGAAAGGGCTGGGCAGTGTCCTCCTCTGGCTGCCCTTCCTTGGGAAGCATATTGCTAGCACAGGAGGGGAAACTGCCGACTGCTGCCAAGGGGAACCGAGATGGCCTTTTACCATCTAGGCTGCTGCTGCCTCCCGGGTGGGCAATCTGGTGCCACTCAGAGACCAGAGAGCACCTTCAAGACGCACATGCCAGGACAGGGAGTATGCGGCACACTTGACTCCAAGATGCTCAAAGGGCAGCAACAACTGAGCTCCCAGCCAGCATCAGGGTCTCAGTTCTCCATGGCCAGGCAACTCTTACATCCAGGATGTGGCACAGGATTGCTTCCTGTTTTAGAATTCTTATTTTGGTAGCATATGATTACGCATTCACATTTGTGTTTTCCAAAAAGTGTTACTGGATGACTAGGTTTGTCACTTGAAGGGTCATTACCATAACAATCTTGGTATTTTAATACCAAGTCGTATTTTAAATTGCTAAAAATTTAATTATCATGGTATGTAGTACTAGGATGAAACCCAGGAGTGGCACATGCTAAGCAACTGTACTACCAATGAGATATATCTCCCACCCTTTCTAATTTATTTTGAAGCAGGATCTCACTCAGTTGCCCAGGCTGATCTTGAACTTATGATCCTCCTGCCTCAGCCTCCCACCTCAGCCTGCCAAGGAACCAGACTACAGATGTGCAGCAGCATGCCCAGCTTTAATTTTTATTCCATTTCATCGCATATAGATAGTTTACAATATATTGAAATGTCTATATTAAGTACAATTATGACTAGCTAAGCTATAAAATAAAGCAAATTAACATATCTGACAGTCACTAAGTATGTTGTATATATGTGCATGTTGTGTTGTGTGTGTTGGGTTGTGTATGTGCATGTGTGGTATCCATGCATGATGTGTTGTGTGGGAGTGCAGTGTATGTATGTAGTATGGTGCATGTAAGCATGTGTGGCACGTCTGCATGTGTGATGTGTGGTATGTGCACACATGTGTGATATGTGTGTAGATGGTGTATGTGTGCTTGGTGTGTTTATATGTATGTGGTATGTGCACATGTATGATGTATTGTGTGATGTATACATGCATGTGTGTTATGTATTGTGTGAACATGGTGTATGCATGTGTGGATGTGCACATGGATGGTGTGTATGCTTGACGTGTCTGTGTACATGCATGTGGCATGTGTGCATGTATGGTATGTGTGCATGGTACATGTGGTATGTGTATTTGATGTGTTTGTTACATGTGCATGCTAGATGTGTATGTGTGAATGTGTGGTGTATATGCTTGATATGTTTATGTGCAGTATGTGCTATGTGTGCATGTCTGATTTGTGTGTGGTATACACACATGCATGTATGCTATATATAAGCATGGTGTATGTATGTGTGGAATGTGGGTGTGGATGGTGTTGTGTGCTTGGTGTATGTGTGCTTAATGTGTTTGTGTGTGTGGTATGTGTGCATACATGGTATATACACATATGCCAGCATGGTGCATGTGTGCTCAGTGTGTTTGCATATGTTACATGTGTGCACACGTGTGGTGTGTGCATGGTGTGTTCATGGCATGTATGTGTTCTATATATTTTTGTGCATGCATGTGCAGTATTTGTGCATGTGTGGTGTATGTGTGCATGTGTGTGTGTGCTTGATTGTATTTATGTGTGTGGTATGTATATATGTATGATGCGTATGTCTGGTGTGTGGGAAGGGAGGGGAGATCTGCTCATGCTCCATCACAGCACAGTGAAGACTTGTTATTGGCAGTCCTCAAGCTGCACAAGGAGACCCTGCCTCCTCATCCTCCTTGTGCTCATTCTCATCCTCGTCTTCATCCTTGTCCTCACCCTCCTCCTCCATCCTTGCTGAGCTGCATCCTCTCATCCCCATCTCCATCCACCCTGCTCCACACCATGTCCTGGAACCACTGTTTCATGTCCTATCTGTATATTTAACTTTCTTCCTTGTTTGTTAGTCTTCACATATAAACAAGAGCTAACCTGGCTTATTTCACTTCCTGTAGTGCTTTCTAGTTATATTTCTAGTTATTTCCACATGGTAGCCAACGATAGAGTATTTATATTTTCGAACTTCCTTCTGAAATTTGTGGTCTGTTTCTGTGATGCTGCTCATGCTACAAACATATATCTTAGCCAGATGACATTAGAACACACTTATTACACCACAACATACACACACCCACAGACACATGCAGGCTGGCCTCCATTTATACTAGAGTAGACCTCTCAGAATTAACATCACATACAGAAACTTCTTGCTTCTATCCTTAGGTATGATTAACTGAGTTTCAGTAATAAGGGCATTGAACTTTTGAAAGTCACTCTGACATGAGATACATATTATTCTAATATAAACTATATTCATATAACATTTGACTATGTACATTTTCAAATTAGTTTTAAATATAGTTGAGAGCTAGTTCCTCTCTAAACAGAACAATAAAATCAAAACAAATGCAGCCAATATCTTATTGTTGTATGTCGTTCATTAGATAAATTACACAGGCTGTGTTGCATTATATGGATGGATTTTTAAAGCAAAGAAGCCTAGTAGTTCTGATTGCTTCAGGGCTTAAAATGGTTTTCCAAAACAGGTGTTCAACTATTGAATACCCTGGCATCTATCAGAAAAGTCAATGTGGAGGAACAGCTGCTCATACCTCTAATACCACAGAAGCCACAATGAACCCCTGACTTCATAAATTATGTCACATTATTTTGTACAAGTAAATAACATTGAATCCCATAAACAAATATATGGCTTTATGAAACATAATATACAGTAAATAGTTTTGAAGAGGTCAATGTCACAATTAAGGAAAATGATAACAATATATAACTCATTAAAATGAGATTCTAATAAGCCAGCCCCAAAATATAAAATGAGAAGCATGCAAGTAAGGTAAGTGGTAAAGAATCAGGGTGCGTGCAGATGAAGTTTGAGAAGTTAAAAACAGAATAAACTCATATTTATTCACAGCTACTGAGTATATCACCCTAATACTGGCCCCCTGCCTAGGAAACTGACACATGGGTAAGGTGCTCTTCTCATTTCCACAGTGAGGAAGAGATCACACTCTACTCTTAAGGAGAAAATCCCACCTCACTTCTGCCTAACTCAACCTCAGAGAGCAAATGTGTCTGTCCATGCTCTGAGTGGCTCTCTCTTCATTAGTGGCATCGTGGGCAGCAAGGATATTTGTGGTCCTCACAGGACTTAGTAGGATTGGCTGGGCAGACCCACCTCTTCAACTAAAAGTGTAGTTTTGATAGGAAGAGTAGTGCAGATGGGGAGATGAATAAAAATTCATCTTCTAAAATATTTTAAGATTAATGACATTCCACTTGGACAAACCTACTAGAACCAGAGTGGGCATCACCCACAGGCTGGAGGCAACGTCCATGCGCTCACCACCCCTCTTCTCCACAGCTGATGCCAGAGTCAGTTTGTAGGAGATAGGGTTGGCACCTAAAGCTAAAAGACGAATCAAGACCCACAGCTGGTAGAGTTAAATCATTCCAATCTAACCTATTTAGAATATACTTTTATTTTAAATCATCAAGCCCCACTTCCTGGAAGAGTTACTCAAGGGAAATCCTTCTCAGAACAAACATGCCAACCAATTGCAAATAATTACCTTATCCCAGATAAACACAGCACGTATTCTACAGTAACACTGTGCCACGCTAAACACCATGAGCTCAGAATGGAAACGTGAGTACCTCCGGCCAAGGCCTTCGCTTCCAGTTCTGCCATCTGCTGCTTGTAGGCCCGCAGTGCTGCCTCTTTGAAAGAGGGACGGATTCTCTTTGGCTTTGCAGCTTCCACTGGCAACTCAGTGATGTTTTGGTTTTCATCTTCCTGTATCTGAATCTCTGCTTCTGGCTCAGTTTCAGGTTCTAGTTCCCCTTCCACGGCCACCTCTTCTCCTTGCCCTTCATAACACTCATCCTGTGGGGTTTCATATGGGGTCTCATATAAAGGGGGCTCATACTCCTGCATTGGTTCATCCATTTCGGTCACACTAGTCCTGTTTTCCAGCTTGGCAAGGACTTGTTCCATCACTTCCACATAATCAGTTTCGTCATCTACCACAGGCTTGCTGTAACCCTCTTCCTCCTCCTCCTCCTCCTCTGCTTTGTAGTAATAGGGCTCGGTGTAGACCTCTGAGTCGAGGGTGGTGCTGGACTCATTTGCAGTGGACTGAGACAGTGTCCGGAATCTCCCCGTGAGGGAGGAGCCACTGTCGTCACACCCACTGAGACTTTGTGTGCTTTTGTTCCACACAACTTCCAAGGCTGACTTTGCCCTCTGCAGTGTAGACCCAAATTTGGGGAAGCTGAAGGTCTTGTCAGAAAGATCAATGCTTAACCGGCTGTGCCAAGGCTTGGGCAGGGCATCCTCGGAATCATCACTTTGCAGTTCACTCTGACTTCGGTACATCATGGACAACTGGCTTTGGTTCTGGTACAATTCATTAGAATTAGCTTCCTGGTAAGAATCATATTGGCCTGCCCACTGGCCTTGGGGCTCATTATCCATCCCAGGGCACGGGGATGAATTGTCATCTTGGGTTAAATCGTAGCTCTCAGAGTCATCTTGGAGGTCACTGTGGCACTTTCCCAGGTCTTCTAGGTCTTTACCCAAGATGTCCATCTGCTGGTCAGACAGACTGTTTGTGTCATAGTCAAAAGCATCCTGGGTGAATGAATCTAGACCTACATCCATTCCTTGTTCTAGCTGATCCCATTCCTTCCATGGAGAGAGGTCCTCATGGAGAGAGAGCTGTGAGTCGCTGTAATGGCTCCGGTCTGCAGAGGCGCACACCACGCTATTGCTCATGCCACTGTCCACAGTGTCTGCATTCTGCAGCTCCCCCAGGGCCTGTACACCTGGGGTGCTCCCACCCAGGGGCTGCTCCTGAGGGCCGGGGTACCCTGTCAGTGCACTGTCTTGTTTCCTCTGCCACAGCTCTCTGTCTGAGGAGGAAAGAAGGGAGCTCCCATTAGTTCTAGCAAAAATCTGGTTTTCTGAAAAATCTTCTGAGTAAGACTGACATAATTTGGAAAAATCTGACTCAGAGTGGCTGAGCTTAGATGTGAAAAAATCACTCTGCGAATGCCAGAGGGGCGTGGTGGCTGTGTATGGGGCCGCGGTTTGCTTTTCCAAGAGATTTGGCTCTGGCAACCGTGAAGTGCTTCTGCCGGGGTCTGGTTTGTTTGAAGTTCTGCTGCTATTCACAGTTTTATTCTTAGATTGAGCACTGTGTGATTTCGAGCTCAGCTTGGAAGCACTCCCCTTGGCTGCCGGCTCGGGCCTGCAAGGCGCAGTATGGCTGTCCCTGGCGAGCTCAGGTTCCAGCTCCCTGTCACTGTCACCAGGTGAGCGCCAGCTGTTCCTCTGCGCTTTGGGCTCAGGCATAGACAGTTTCATGTCCATGCTTTCGTAGGTCTGGGAGGACGGGATGCCTTTCTCCTTCCTCTCTCTGATATCGTAAGTCAGAATATCTGTTGCGACACCAATGCCCGTTCCTTTGAGTTTATAAGATTTTTTTAAGACAGAATCCCTCTGCTGAGGGGTTTCAAAGTAGACGAGTATGGGCCGAGGCTTAGCATTGGAACAGTCCCTTCGGTGCCCCACTCTCTGAGCAAACTCAATTTTGGCCGTGCTGGGTGCATCTGAGAAGCCCATTTTGTCAGTTAGAATCTGGTACACCACGTTTTCGATGTGCTCAAACCGCTCCTCTGGCACATTTAAGAACCTCAGGCTTGCCTTGCTGCCCGCATGGCCCAGGCATCGGATATAGTCATGGATGTCCCTGGTCTCTCGCCGGGACTGCACAAAGCCTGTCCGCAGCTGCTCGATCTCGCTCTGCACCACCTCCACGCTGCTGGAGATCTCATCGATGGAGAGCCTGAGGGCATCCACGTGGCCACGCAGCTCCGACAGCTCCGTCTCGATCTGGCTGATGCCCTGCAGTTCCTTAAAGATCATCTCCATGACGTCGTGCGTGTGACTGAGGCAGCCTGAGGAGCTGAAGCCGGGCTCCAGGGCCGGTGTCTTGGGGCGGCGGGCCGTCCTGTCCAGAGACTTGCTCCTTATCCCCCAGGGTCTCTTCACTGTGCTTAGCTCCGGGTCCGAGGAGACGCATTCCTGGCTCTTCTTCCACTTGCGGAGCTTCTTCAGAGCCCCCAGCTTCAGGCTGTGCAGTGTGCGCTCCCCATCGGAGCTGCCCTCGGAGGGAGCCAGGCTGCTGGAGCTCTTCCTGCTGCGCCCCACCGGCATGGTGCACGCAGGGTGGGAGTGGTCCTCCGCGCTGCTCCTCAGCTCATTGAAAGATTCCGAATAAGAACTCTCAACGGAAGACAGCTCTGGGTGCAGATCCTCATGGTCATTAGTGGTCACATGAATGTTCTTCTGCAGCCCGTTGGCAATGGCCACCCGGTAACTGAATGTCGGAGAGAGGGAAAAGTCTTGGTTCACCTCGGCTTCTTCCACGGGCAAATTGCGGGTGGTAGAGCACTTTGCAATCTTCTTTACAGTGCTTTTCAAAGTATTAGAAAATGTGGGAGTTTTGGTCTGGCCAGCAGTAGGAAAAGCTTGATCTTTTTTCTGCTGTCGATTCTCCTTTTTTTTGGTTGTGTTTCCCAATTTCTTTGTGAACATTCCTTTGCAAAGCTTGTGTATGTAGGGTAAAATCAAGCTCCTGAAGAGATTAGCCACCATGGAGAGCGGTTAGCTGTTTTGCCCCACAGAAGCAAGCGTGGTGTCAGGGGGAAGCTCTGCGTGTCCACGGCCGGCATCCTGTTGGGATGATCTCCAAGCCACTGAGGCATCAGGGACGGCGGACATGGCTCTGCCACGGTCAGCGTCCCTGAGAGTCCAGACGCACAGCTGTGCTTAGGAAGGACATTCTCCTGGGGAGGGCGTCACGGATCCCTCTCGCTTCCATGGGACTTCATTACATGGTGTCTGGGGGGAAAAAAAAATAGAAAGAATGTCAAAGTTCAATTCCCAATTTGTCCTATCTTTAACATTTTCCAACAATACTAATGATATGTAGTATGTGAAAAACTGCAGAGTATTCAGGGATGTCTAGACTTAATATAAATTTATCATAAGTTATAATGTCTTTTCCTAAATCACTCATGGCTGGATATAATTGAAGTGGAAATAAAGGTAATAAGGACTGCTTTTAAAAACTGATAAAATGATCATTAAAACAGTCATATTAACACCATAATGTTTTTTCCACCCTATTTCCTTTCCTAAAAGTGTGGTTACTTACAGAAGCAAAAAGATTTAAAGTTAAGCTTATTCTCCCTGTGCCAGATTTTTGAAATTCAACAAACTTATACTATTCATGTAAGTAAGACTTTTCCTTATTTAAGTCATCTCTACTTTTCTAGGTTTTCAGTGATTAAGAATTTCTTAAGCTATGAGTAACATGATCCAAACAAATAATTGTTTCATACAAAGAATAAGTATGCAGAGAAAATAGAACTTAGATAGCTATCAAATTTGTTAATAAAGTATCATGAGTCGAAAAACAATTCAAGGCTATGTCAGACCAAGCACTTTTAAGAGTAATAAAATCCCAACATGGAATACATTTGACACTGCAGATGATACACAAAAACTTGGAAAGCCTACACTACATCAGCCAGGGCAGCCTTGGGCAATGTGGATGAAGCCCAGCCCGGGGCTTAGGAGCGGGAGGGCAGACGAGTATCACCAGGAGGAGAAATTGTACATGGATAAACTAAGCATGTAGATCATGAAGAACTGGTTAACCAGGTTCCAGTTTGTGATGCAGCTTTGTGAAATCATTTGTGTGATGACTACTTTCTTGAATTACATGAAAAAATGATTTGCATTTTGTTTTACTGGCTTGCTATCACAGGGCCTTGTGGGCATTCAAAGTTCTGTGGAGTTGAGTTGGACTGAATATTTTATCACTGAAATGTATTCCAGAATAATAGCCATAACCATGGCCTCTGCTGATATTGAAGTGCTTGGGGGAACTGAAATCCACTCAGCTCACCGAAGAATGTGTCACTAACTGCATCTCTCCCTTGGAGCCTGCTCACTCTGTCCAGCCCTTCCACCTGGACATCTGCCAGTTTCATTCCAAACAGACTCTGCAGAGACTTGGCCACATGTGGCTGGCCACACGCCAAGCTTCTCCAAGACAGGGGTGAGGACAGATAGGGGGGACAAGCTATGGGTCTGGAGGAGGCTGCAGAAGCCAGTCTCTGGATTCCAGGCTGCCCCAGTGGAGCCCCTCTTCTCTGCAACAACTAGGTCTTTATTCACAGGTGTAATCCAAGACCTATTTTCTATCAATAACAGTATCTAGAAGTTGACACATGAATTAAGTTCAAAAATTCTCATGTTATTACCTCTTTGTGGCATCTCCTTAAGAAAACTTTGGAAATGTAGCCTCAGTAGGGCAAGCAAATTATTTTAAACCTGATCTTAATATTCTGCCAATGACTTGGTCCAAAATCCTCAGTCTCACAGAGCTAGCAATGCCTGCTTTCCATGTAAATGGAATGGTCCCTCCAGCAGGGCCTGGGGTTTCCATGTCTGGACTTTTGAGCTTGCTAGGGCAAAACTTGATATAAAAACTTTTAGCAGGAAAATTCAATATTCACTGAATTCTTGGTCCTCCAAGCACTAGCACAAGAAAGTGTGTTCATGGTGCACATCTGAGTGCCTACCGAGTGTTCCTATGTCAGAGAGCACCCATGACCCACAAAGACCCCATACTCCTTTTTAATTCTTATTGTATTTATTTATTTATTTATTTATTTATTTTTATTTTTATTTTTTTTAAGACAGGGTCTCGCTATACAGTTGAGGCTGCCCTTGAGCTGACTTTTGTAGCCCAGGCTGGTCTCGAACTTGCACCAATCCTGCCTCATCCTCCCAAGTGCTGGGATTACAGGCGTGAGCAACCACGCCCGGCTTAATTCTTATTTTAGCTTGGTACCAGGGATCAGATTTGGGACCACTGAGCTCTCTCCTCAGCCCCCCTACTCTTTCACACCCCAGAAATTCTTACGTTCTCTATACTAGAATATCTTTCCTATACAGTAAAAATTGTATTTAAAATCACCCACCTTTTTCAGACTTCATCCAACACCCTCACAAAGGCCTTTCACTGAGCTACGCTCTCCCATGACACATTCACAGTTAGCAGACCACCCTGCATACCAGTCGTATTTCTGACTCCTTCCTTTGGACAATCTCCTTTTTAAGGGCAAGAAGGATATCTTAGTTAATTTTAAACAACCCGAACCTAACACATAGAAAAAACTAGCACTGAAAAACAGCCAGTTCAGATGCCACAACTGGGAGGCACTTATCTCTTGCCTTGGTTTGTACATTGGTTAGGTTGGGACAGAATTCAGAAATGGCATTTCCCACTGCAGCAGTTCGCAGGTTTGAATGAGTTAACAGCTAGGAAATTCTAGAACAGCTTCTGTGCAGTGTAGCTCAGTAAACATTAGTTACCATCAGCACTGGGAAGAACAGAAGCAGCAGCTAGAACCACTTATGGAGAATGGGCCGGATGGCAGCTAACACAGAAATGGACGCAGTGCTGGGAGTTCTCTCAGGATGAAGGAGAGGGAGGAGAAAGGCATTCTGAGAAGCAGTGGGAGGGAGAAAGTCGATGCCTGTTGTCTTTGTAGTTCACTCAGTGACAAAGTCCCGTAATCCTCACCTTCCCTGTTATTGGCTTGGTCAGTCAGCTGGTCTGACTATTTCTGTCTCTGTCTCTGTCTCTGTCTCTGTCTCTGTCTCTGTCTCCGTCTCTCTCTGTCTCTCTGTCTCTGTCTGTCTGTCTGTCTGTCTGTCTCTCTCTCTTTCTCTCTGTCTCTCTCTGCCATAATAAAACCACAGCCACCTTAAGGAAAGGTTTCCCAAGACCAACATACTGGCTGTGGGATTTCTTTCAGATCATGATCCAGGTAGGAAAGGAAATCAATATTTAATAAGCATCTTCTATGCTTCAGAAATTTACATTATTTCAATTATGTTCACAGAATGTTTGAAGAGGGAACTATTACATCTATAGTATGGAGGGGAGATATGATATCCAAAGAGATAGAGCAACGAGATCCAAAATGGCACCACTAAATAAAACAAAACACAGCCTGGTCCTTATTCCTGGAGTCTGTAAAATGATTCGTTCTGCATATAGAGTTTATATCACTAGCGGTGACTGACACATTGCTTTATACTCACTCTCTTCTGAAGTTCATCTTTTTAGGAGAAATAGATCAGCACAAGAGCCATGGGGGAAGGGCTTGTGGGAAGAAGGGAACTAGATCCATTGCTTGTCTCTCGATTAAGCGAAGGCTACCATTCATGCTCCAGTGGTGTTCACTGTAGGTGCACAGCCACATATTATATTCAGTAGTGACCTTTGGGGATAAAAATTAAGGTTCTGGGAAGGAGATTTCAGAGGGAGACTGAAACACTGGCCACTCCTATGCTGGGGAAATTTAGTAATAACATTTAATTACTACTTACTGCATGCCAGCCACTGTGTATGCAATTTTCTAAAGTTCACTTCATTCCATTCCCACAGTAGCCATATGAAATATTTGCTGTTTCCTAGATAAAGAAGCTGAGGCTTTGGGTTCAGGAAAAGCTATGCAACAGATCCTTCACTCTGAGCCCCAGCTTTGGCCTACAGTATGCAAATTCTGAAACTAGTTCTTATGCAGAATGAGAAATAAGATTCTTTGCTTAAAAATTTATTTTGTAAGATTAATTTTGCAACTATTTAATAGGACCATAGCTTGATGCCCTAGGGGGATAAAGGCGCTAAATAATCTTTCAGCAGTCAGAAATGCACTGCTAAATCACTAGCAGAATTAAGTTAGAGCATCTTCAGATCAATAAATAACTGTATATTTGTCATCAAATGTATTAAAAGTAGCTGAGCTGGGCTAGCTTCTCAGACAGAAGACAGAACCTGGAGTCTTCTAGAGGACTATCCCACCCAGATGCAAGCCTGACTTTGTTAGCAGCCCTGGCTCCCAGCTCCTGGGCTCCTGCTGCAGCCTGGACCTTACGCTGGCCATGCAAGTCCCTCTGCTCTGCTCTGCTCTGCTCTACTCTGCTCAGTCCCACAGGAAACAGATGGGCACAGTCCTGATTCTCCCTCAGCCCTGCTGTTGGGTCAGGCACCTGAGGCCCGGGTACCTCTGCAACGCAGCATGAAAGTTACTGTTTCAGACTACAACGGCATCTTATCTGTAAACACCTCCAACTATTATTATCATCACAGGTTTCAAAGAAATTCTTCCAAAATAACTCTGAGAATGGCATAGATACAGCCCATCAGTAAACTCTCAGCAAGTGGGCAGCAGCTCCTCCGAGTGAGAGGGCCAGAGGGCAGCCAGTGTCCTGGAGTCAGGTGCCCCGTGCTCCTCAGGTGTCTGCAAAGGAGACAAGCAGAGCAAGAGGCCTGGGAGAGGGCAGGCCAACTGGCCACAACAGAGCCAGAGCACTGTGGGGAGAGGAGCAGGAGGAGCAGAGATCGCAGGGACAGCTGGAGTAGAGGAAGGGGCTGATACGGAAGGTCAGCTCTGGGATGTCTTTCCCATGTCAGGGAAGGCTTACACCTACTCCATAGGTTCCCTAAGAAAGGGTGAGGAGGCTCTGCATCACCCAGCTGATAGTCACAGGGTGCTGGCACAGTGGACACTGAGCAAGCTCAGCTCTGTGGCTGGATAAGTACCAAAGGCTTGGTTCCCAGGTAGTGTCCTGGGGAAACAGTGGTCCCCAGGGGAGAGGCCCGGGGCACGGAGTGCCTCTCACAGGACCTGGTCCCTTCTCCTTTCTTCCCACCAGGTAAGCAGTCATGGTAGACCACAGTATTTCCCCCTGGAGCAGGCCATGGGAGCCAGTCTGGCCTGGATGGGGCCTCCAAGCTGTGAGCCAAGCAGACCTTTCCTCCTGTTAGTTATCTCAGGTATTTTGCTATAGCAACAGAACACTGATGGATACATGCAGAAGCACAGGAGATGAAGTTTATGGAAACTGTTAAGCTTTTGTCCTAAAGAAAAACAATAGGCTGACACCTATTAAAAGGTTCCAATCATAAGCATCAAAATAGAGTATGGTGAAAAGGCTTATCCTGACCCAGCAGCCAAAAAGAAAAACACACTCCCTGAAGAACCAGGATGGCAAGACTCGAATGTCCCTCTAGTCCTAACTAATTAGATGGCCTATGAAACTCACCATTTGCCTGAAGCCTACGGGCCGCTCCTTTCCTGTTCCTCCTCTGGTTTTCGGCACCTGGCTCTTGCACTTCACAGCAGTCAGGCCCTAACTGTTCTTTCACACCCATGGTTTTATGTGACCTTCACCATAACCTTGTAGGGCATTACCTCCAGCTTGTGGTAAGGGATGCTGAGTACAAGAGATGCAGAGATAGTCACCCAGATCTGAGGTCCTTTCACCCCTATAATTTATGTGCTTATTACTGTAGACCTAGAACACTGTAATAACTTGCTGATTCCCTACGATAATATTTCCCATCCTTCTAAATTATTTCACAAGCTGATTTTCAACTCATTTTCCTTAAATACCACATTCTCACTCTCCCCAGAGGACAGATTGTTTAACCCCTACCCTGAGGCTCTGGGGCAGCTCCCAGGATGCACTGGGCTTATTCTTTCATTTTTTCACTATCTTTGTTTTGCATCTCCCGGGAAAGCCCTGCACCAAATCTGTCCTTCATTCAAAAGACAAATCACTCATCTTTTCTACAAAATGGTGTTTCCCTAGCCATTTTCTTTTTTTCTTCTCACTGGAGTATGAAGCACCATGATTCCTAGACCTTTGTTTCCTAAGGGCTTACTGATTTTTTTTTTCTATTTTCTAGCATGCCTTATGTGCCTCACACTGCCTTCACCATTTGGTGTAGATGACTTGGCAACGCCTGACAGTCACCCTGGGTGCAGGGAACATTAGCTCCATTTCACAGAGGAAGGACCGGGACCCCAACTCCCAGGCTGAGCACCACACAATAGCAAAGAGAAAAAGCTGAGACATCAATTAAAACTGGATGTGGTGGTGCGTGTC
Source organism: Myocastor coypus (assembly GCA_004027025.1). Classification (NCBI taxonomy): domain Eukaryota; kingdom Metazoa; phylum Chordata; class Mammalia; order Rodentia; family Myocastoridae; genus Myocastor; species Myocastor coypus. The sequence goes on along the minus strand of PVJA010001268.1, from coordinate 80,159 downwards.
TGCAATCCCAGCTCTTGGGAGTCTGTAAATAGGTGGATCCCTATGAGTCTGATCTACTAGTGAGGCCCTGAATACCCTGTAGACCCTTCCCTAAAATACAAAAACAAACAAACAAAGAAAACCCCTGCAATTCAATTTTCCTGGCATCTTAGTTCTTTCTCTTGAATACTATGTATATCACTATGTCCGGGAGGACCAAACCGAGAGGATACAGGGTGTGACTAAAAGTTCTGATGAATGCTTGATTTCTAAAGCTCTGTGAGGATGAAGGGCACACTGTCATGGACTGGCCCCCTCCCCTTGAACACACCCATCCCATCCCTCCTGCCACTTCTGGAAGCAGTTCTGAAATTCCTCTTTCCATAGTGTCTTCACTGGTACCATCCTAGTTGACCTAGGCCTCTAAAACTACAGCACAAGTTTTTAAAGATAAGAAACTTGCCAGGGGCAATGGCTCAGTGGTCTGAAGCCCCTGCTTGGGAAAGCTTGGGCGGCTTCAGGGACAGTAGTTCGATCCCCCGCACCATGTGCTGCACCAGCCCTGCCCTCGGGTGGGCTGAGCCAGCCATAAAAATGAGTGAATAAACAAACAAAGGTTCCAAAACAAGAAAAAAATAAATAAAATAAAAGATTCTTTAAAAAAAAAAAAAAAAGAAAGAAAGAAAGAAAGAAAGAAACTTGCCAGGACTCAGCTAGTGGCAGAGCTAATATTTGAGGTGCTCAGCACACCGTCTGCTGGTCCTTGCTGAGGGACAGGCAGGCCACGTGGACTCCGCTTCGCTTCAGCACCCACCGATCCTGACACCACAGGAGGAGGTTCAGGGAGGCGGCCTGGCCTGCTCCCCACCGTGCCCTGCTTCAGCACACTCAGCCCCCATAGTCCTCATGTCCCCATCTGACAAGAGGGATCACAACTGCTGCAAGCTCCCCTCGTTGCTTTAAGAAATAAGTAAAGAGCAGAGCCAAGCCTGGTGTATGAGAGGCACAGGACCAGTCAGTTACAGTGATTGTTACTGTGGGCAGCAGGGTTTGCACCCTAGGAGACCCTGTTCCACCCCAAGGCCACACAGTGGCACAGCCTTGGCTTGTATTTATTTATATTATTGCATTTTTTGTTTAGGCTTTCCAAGGTACAGCAAGAGTTGCACTAATTTTGAACAGTTTGCGAGAAAGATAAAACTGTGTGCTTTGTACCACAGGAGTAGAGGAATTACAGGAGATGGACCCACAACTATGGATTCTAAGCCATGTTTCTGACACTGGCATCGGGCCTCCTGCGGCCCCAGTTTGCTCCCATGTGAACAGGAGTGCGATGACACATCTCTGGGGAAGCCTGAGCTGTGTGCACACTGGAGTGACCCCATCGTCACCCTGCTCCATCATATTCCTCCCCCCCCAAAAAAGCATTATTTCTATCAAACTCAGTAAAACACAGACAGTGTCTCGGATTCTTCCCTTGGAAGAGCCGTGCTTCAGACCCCAGGTAAACGCAGCCTCTCTCCCGAAATCTCCCTGACACTCCAGAGAGAAGCCAACCTGTTGCTTGCCGCGGCTGAGCACCACAGACCCCTGCTCTGAGCCCATGCGCCCCTCCGCAGCACTGTACCAGACGATGTGCTGCAGCACAGAACACAAGTGGGTGAGGCCGTGTTTTCCATCTGTTCTAAGGCAATGCATTGGGGAACCTGACATTTCATACTTGTTTTATTGATTTTAATTGAGGAAAGAACAATGCAGAAAAAAAAGATACAGAAACATCTGTTAAGCTATCAATAGCCCATCTAGGCCTGGGGGAGCCTGACCTCAATGCTAAGAAAGGAGAAGGGGAAGGGAATTACCTTGTTTATTTATTTATTTTATTTTATTTTATTTTATTCTTGTTTCAGAACTTTTGTTTGTTTATTTTTATGGCTGGCTCAGCCTGCCCTGAGGGCAGGGCTGGTGCAGCATGTGGTGCCAGGGATCGAACCGTGGTCCCTGCAGCTGCCTAAGCTTTCCCAAACAGGCGCTTTAGACCACTGAACCATCCTGCCGGGCCCTGGGGATTATCTTGTTAGTATGAATCTATTCACCTTCTAGATGTAGGAATTACCACATGCTTAGGAAGACAATTTCAGATTTAAAAGATTTTATTCTATCTCTACAAGAATTGCTTAAGAATTTAAATGCTGGAACAAACCATGTCTTCCACTAGAATTGCACCACACATCCCTAAGATAGGAGAGAACGAACACTGCTAGTGAATCAGCCCTGTGACTAGATGTCCACAGGTCCAGTCGATGAACTGAGAAGAGCCGAGCACTCTTAGTGCCTCAGTAAAATTCTGTTCACAAAGTATTCTTTACAGAATACTGCGAGCTCATCCTGCTAAGTCTGATTACTTTTGATCTGTCTACAAATTTGCTCTGAGACCAAGAGCCCAGCCTTAAAAGCAGCACCCAGGCTTATAATTAGTGGCAACTGTGGACTAAATTCTAATTGTGGCACCCTTGGTGAAGAACAAGATGCTGACTGATGAATTCTTTCTATGTTAAAACCTCAAGAGGAACCATCTAAAAGTGAGTTTACTTAGGGCTGGCTGCAATGAGCTATGGATTTATGCTGTATTGTGGTACACTAATACCACCGTCGGCACTTTACGCAACACTGCTTTCAAAATATGTCCAAGAGCATGCTCTTGGCTGATCTTAATAACTGGAATCTTCAGCCACAGGGAGAGGGATATTATCCTCAGAAGATCCTGGTGTGAAGAACCTGCTTGCCTGGGCTAAGCTCCGAGTTACCTTGTGGCTGAGCTGTTCCATTCTAAAGTATAAATCTAGGCGAACTGAAAACATGAACAATGCTCACTTCGGCAGCACATATACTAAAACTGGAACGAAAACACGAACACACAGGAACCACACATGAGTACAGGAAGTAATGCACAGCCTGTTAGCAGCAGCAAGACCCCTAGTAGGTAAAAAGTGGGAGCAACCCAAACATCACCAAGCAATAAGTGGACGACAGAAGGTGCTCTGTCCACACAATTGAGTATTACTCATCAATAAAAAGCAGTGAAGCTCTGAAGCATGTGCTAACATGGATGACTTTAAAAATAGTGTGCTAGGGCCAGCCTGATAGCTCAGTGGACTAAAGCACCTGCTCAGGGAGAGCACAGTGGCAGCGGTTCAATCCCCAGCTTGCAGTCAGCCTGGCCCCTGAGTTAGCGATGGCGTCTGGGTGTGGTAGTGCATGCGTATAATCCCAGCACTTGAGAGGCTAAAAACAGGAAGATCACTGTGAATGACTTTGATGTATGTAGTGGGAACCTGTAGACCCTGTCCTCAATACAGAAAAAAATGAAAAAGAAAAAAATAAAAATACTATGCTAAAAATTAGTGTGAAAACACACATGGACACACATACACAAACAAACAATACCATCTATGTGTGATCTTGTTTATATGAGTTCAGGTGAATCTATAGAACAGAATAGGTGAATACATAGAATAGAAAATAAATTAGAAGTTCTCACACCTGGCAGTAAAGAGAGAATGAAAATTTATTCTTCATCAGCATAGAGGTTTTTTTTTTTCTTTTTTGAACAGAAACATAATAATTCATATACTGTACTATAACATTCACAATTCGAGACACTCCAGTGGGGGTCAGTTTATCCACACACCATTTGCTGTCGTGAGGCAGTCACCACATAGAACGGTCACAGAGAGAGGGGACGTTAGTCCACAAAGATTGTGGTCTGAAGCAGTTAGTGGAGCTAAGGTCACAGAGTTAAATTCCACTAGACCTGCCTCCCAGACACACACTTTTTAAGTAACCAAAGCTGTTCCTGGTCTTCTGTTGTCTTTGTGACGTTTGAGAATGTCTGCAGATTGTTCGTGGGGACTCTACTGTGGGAGTCATCCTCCACTTTAGCTTCTATTCTCTCCTTCAGTATTACTTCCCCCAAACAATTTGTCATTCTTTGAAATAGGAAATATATTGAAGTCCCCTAATGTTTCTATCAGTATGTCATATATTCAACACATATAAAAATGATAGAACATATGTTCTGATGGAAAAAAAAGCTTCTAAGAAAAGAATGAATACTAGGGCTTGAGGGATTTTCAAAACACTAACATTCATGTAATATTTACTATTGACCATAATGAAACAAAATTAAAAATCAGTAGTGATGAGATATCCAGAAACAACCACTCCTCATGAAATATTTTGAAAATAGAACATTCTTCTAACTAAAATCATAAAAGAAAATAGAAATACTTTGAGTTTTTTATATACCAATATCTATAGATAACTGATAAAAACAATGCTTAAAAGTCAACTTATAAAGGGCCAGGGGGATAGCTCAGAATAAGCACTTGTCTGGCAAGTGCATGGTTCTGAGTTCAATCCCCAGTACTGCAACAACAACAACAACAAAAAGGTCCATTTATGGCTTTAAATAATTAAAAAAATGATGTAACCTGTACCTTTAGAAGTTATCAAGAAAAGGGCAAATTAAATAAAGAGAAGGTATAATCAAGAAAATAACAAAAATAATAAATCAATAAATCTCAAGGTATAAACTACCAATAATAGTACAAACTGTCAATAAATCAATAACATAATAAAATTTAACAATTCCTTGAGATCTACAAATTGTAAGCACAGGAAGAATTTCTCTATGTAGGTTCTAGATCTAAATTCTACCTGTTGAAAGAATAAATATAGGAATATATACATAAGTCAGCACATGTCATAAACATATGCACACACACACACACACACACACACACACACTTTTCCATGGATAAATCTCCAAGCAAATTGTTTCACTAAAACATTCTAACAAATATTAAGTAAAACTGATTTTTATATGAGCTCTCACAAAACAGAGAAACACTATACAGCTTGCATATTTGACCATAAATTCATGATTTCTAAAACATGACAAAAATATTACAAGACAGGAAAAAATCAGATTAACAATTCTCAGGGAAATAAATGAAAAATCTTTAAATGTTAACAAAATCTAGACATGTGCAAAAAACATTGACACATCCTGATCGACTGGTTTATTCTAGGATTGTAAGACTAAATCAAATTTTGAAACTTGAGCCTATAGTTTAACATATGAAAAAGAAAAAAGAGAGACTAACATATAATTACCTTTACGTACATAAGAAAAACTGTCATTTGAAAGACTGTAACACTGACTCAGTCCATAAACTCTCATGGTAGGAAGAAAACATCCCCAATTTCATAAAATAGAAATCTATAAACTTATAACTAAGATCTATAGCTAATTACTACTATATTTTTAATGCCTTCCTCCAGATAGGTATCTAGTCTAGGAGATCCATTCTTTTCACTTATATTTGACCTTTAATTGGAACATTTATATAGTTTAATAAGTCAAGAAAATAGAGGGGGAGTCAAGCACTGGAAAAGAAAAAGTGCCTTTTTTCGACAATTTACATGATTATTTATGTAAAAAGGAATAAATTTTCAAACTATTAGACCCATAAAGTAAATTTAACAAGTCACAGAACACAAGCACAACATTGATAGGCTAATTATGTCTCTTGTGCAGGCAAGAAAAACCTGAAACCCCTTAAAAAAAAAAGAACTTGTAATAGTATAAAAACATTAAAACTCATAAATTCACAATATGTGAAAGACTGCTACACTGAAAATTATAAAATATCACTGAAAGAACTTATAAACTGACTACAGAAGTTGAAAATTTCAATTTAAATGTTATGTTCTTTTTAAAAATCTTTTATTTCCTTATTTGATACAGGGTCTCACTAGGCAGCCCAAACTCACAGTGATCCTCCTGTCTCAGCCTACCCAGTGCTGAGATCAGAGGTATGCGCCACCACTCATGGTTTCCTTGGCCAGCTCAGTGCAGAGTCAGCATGGCATGTGGTACCAGGGATCAAACCTGGGTCTGTGCACTTGCCAGGCAGGTGCTTAGATCATCAAGCTATCTCCCCAGACCTATTATGTTTATTCTGCATGAATTATCCTACAGATTTAATGTGATTCCAGTCAAAATACCAGCAGCTTTGTTTCCCAAGAGTTGGAAAGAACCCAAATAGTTAAAATATTCCACAAGTAATAAGTAATTAAAACATTCGATGCAAGTGTAAGTTTGACATACTATTTGATTTCAAAATTTACCAGTATCTTCAGTAATTGTGATAATGATTTATAAGCAGAAAAACAGCTCACTGGGATAAAAATAAACAAATTAATACATGACCTCCTCAGTTAGTGAGGAATCTGTTCAGCAGAGCATCCTCCAGAGATTTGATAGGCAGGAAGGAAAGCAGCACATAACCAACATGAAATGACTCTGACCAGGAATAGAGTGGTAAAGCTCCAAAGGGAAAAGCATCACCATCCTACAGTGTAGGAAAATGTCTACAAATTAGCATTAAATGAAAAAGAGAAAGCTTAGAATGCATCAAAGTTTAAGATGTCTTCCAAGTTTTCAAATCTGTCTCCACAGTGAGCTGGTGCTCTCTAAGTTCTCAGAGATGCTGATTAGGAAAGCCAGCACGCTTTTGCCTGCACAGTCTGGGCCCCAGGTATCCCTAGGCCACTCCCTCTGCTGGCCCCAGATGCCTGCCAGCGTCTCCACGTCATGGTCCTCAAGGCACCCTTCCTCCTATCACCATGCCTCCTCCCCTCTCCCAGACCTGCCCTGGACCAAATCCTCACCACTGCTCACAAGGACCACAACCTCCTTTCAAAAACTGAAATCCATCTCACCCATCCTGTGTATAGATCTGTGTGATTTCCCCGTTGTTTTTTCCTAGTATTTCTTCTTTCCTTCATCTTCATTGAGCAAAGTCTTCTTTTCACATTACGCATTGTGCCTTTCAGATTTTAAGTACTCTTTCAGGTTCTCACACTAGTGAGATAATGTGTTTGCACATGAGGATCTGATTTACTTCATTTGTTAATATGGTCTCTAGGTACATCCATTTATCTACAAAAGCCTCAAATATATCTTTATTTATAACTGAATAATACTCCACTGTGTAAAAAATACCATACCTTTTTATCTATTCCTCAGTTGATGGGCATTTGGTTTGTTTCTAAGATTTAGCTATGATAAATTGTGCTGCGATAAACATGTAGTATGATTATTTCAGTTTAATAACTAGGAGGGGAAGAGCTGACTTGAATAGGACCTCAAATCCTAACTTTTTCCCTAGTGATTGTAACAGCCTACATTCCCACTCACAGTGAAGAAGGGTTCCATTTTCCCCTCAGCCTCCACCGCATTTGTTATTGGTTGACTCCTGCATGATAACCATTCTTTCTGTGATAAGATGGTATCTCAGCATTGAATGACCAATGATGTTGAATGTTTTTTCAATTTGCCATGTGTATCTCTTTATTTGTAAATTCATCTGAAATACCCATTTTTGAACTGAGTCTTTGAAGTTTGGAGGCCCGATTTTTTTTTTTTAATTCTTTATATGTTCTAGATAGAAGTCCTTCGGCTGAAGGACAGTCTGTATACACAGGATAGCTGAGATGATTGTACTAATAATTACCATCAGTTTTTTGAAAATAGCAGTTAATGTTTAGAATTTTCACTTTGACTGCCTTTGTATGCTAATATCTGCAATCTAAGTAACTGCATTGAGGATAGCAATGTATAATACAAAAACCATCATTGATTATCTCTCATCTTTGTCTTCTAAATATGTACTATTTCAAATGTCTTATAAATTATTATTACACTCTTTAAAATATTTTAAAGCAATAAAAAAAACCACAAGAAAAAAATTAAGGTTTATAGAAAGCAGACTTTAATAGTCAATTATTTGTCGAACCTTGCTAACTATATCCATTAATCTCAGCAACAGATTTGACAGTGAAAATGTGGAATATAAAAATGGCTAATTTGCTGTTCTTGTTTTGAAAATCTGTAACATATACATTGTTGTATGTCACCCTGTTTCTGTCTTTGTTTCTGCTATTTGTTCTTTTGTTTTTACTGTTTAAAAATTAAATTGAATTAAATTAAATTAAATTTAATTTAGTTTAAAAAATTGAAATCCACAGACATACTGTACTTGGGTGCTAAGGTGATGCAGACCACTACAAAAGAGGGATGAGCAACTGGCCTTCATGTGTGCCTGTGAGGCTGCCCAGTGCCTAGGCCCTTGGCTGGAGAAGGCGGTAGACTTATAGTAACTGAACCTCTGAGTCTCTGACCTCTACTGAGGCCTGCAGGGGCAGTGAGGCTGGGATGCCTCAAAGGACAAGACAAGGTCACAGCCAAGAACACCTGGCTCCAAGCCCTACTAGGTAAAGACTGGCCTCAGGCACCTCACTCCTGGGTGCCTTAACTTGATGCCTTCCTTGGAAAAGTCCTGGAGGTTCCCACCCTTCCAGGGAGATCCCCTCCCTTGTTCTGGTAACTAAACAAATTCCCGGCCACCTAGAGAGGTTGTAGGACTTCTTCTCCCTGGGATTCTCAAGCTCTGTGAGGTGGCTCTGGTACTCCTGGAGCCCTGAAATCCTTCCATTGGTCTCTTCATTTAGCCTTCACCACTCACTTGGGAGATTGCAGACCTGACCAGCCTAGAACAGCTAAAGGATACTCTTAACCTGATGCTGAGGTATTCCAGAGATTGTGCCACACATATTTAGGAAGCACAAGGTCCTGGAATTCCCGTCTGAGATTCTTCTGGGAGCCCCTAAATGTCTCCTAGAGGCTTTCTCACCTGGCTGGCCATGCACAGCTGCAGCTGTGTCCTTGCTTTACAGTTCAAGTGGGAATTTTAAATTTTAATGAATGTTGTGCCACACGGAAGCACCGGAACGTGAACGTGTGCGTGGGCACTTCCTCCCTTCCTGCCCCTGGGACAGGCGGCTGGCAGCGGGGCAGCGAGCCACTCCCACGCCCAGCCCTCTGGGGCTGTGGCACTCACAAGGAAAATTTAAAGTAGTTTTACTAAGCAAAGCTGCAGTTTCATCCTTTTCCTGTATCCCATGGCACTTTCAAAGTAAATAAAAAGAAGTTCTTCCAAAACGCTCGCTAGCACCACATCTTTTCCATTTTTTAGCCGAGACAGCACATTCTACATAATGATGAGTAAAACATCCAGTTCACTTCTTCAAAAGTTTCCGATACTTTTATTACAGAATACTAAATTATGCATGTTTAATACAGAAACTTGCTTAGTGTCAGTCCAGATTTTACTTCAGAGAGTATCTGAGAACAAATAATTGCAACAAATGCATTTTATCATGCCATATATGCTAGGGTAGGCACGTATAATTGAAATAAGAAAACAGAAATTAGAAAGGAATACATTTTAGGTCTATGATAGCCACAGAGGTAAAAATATACAATGTCTATGGACCCAAAGCCCCTCCTCACGAAGGGAAGGAAACCCTCCCTCTCCTAAAACCACATCAAGGTTGAGGTGCCTGAGCCCAAGACCCCCTCTTGGGGCCTTGACTCTCACTATCAGGCAAAGCCCAGAAGAAGCCATAACAGTCTAGCCATCATGCCTGCTGGGGCCACAATGTACTTATTTCTAAAACCCCACATGAAAAACCATAAAACATCCTCTGAACAGAAGGAAGAAGTCTCCTGGGGAATGTGCACATTCTGAGACCCATGGGTTAAAGTAGAGTCCTAGCAGGCAGTGGTTCTAGGCCTTGTTGGCATACCTGGGCCACAGTGTGTGCCACATGGTACTGGGAGGCCCCCAGACTTAGTTCTCTGAGGACTCTGATTTCCAATGTTTCTGCTGTGTGAGAAGCCCAAAGGGTAGTGCCATGATTGATACATTGTGTTAACTTGGCTTCCTCCCCTAGGATGCAGTGGGCCCAGCCCAGAGTGACTCTGCAGAAAGAGACCATAAATAGGGGTTGAGGAAGGGGTCGAACTTCCACTTCGTTGGAGGAGCTTTAGTCTTTGCAATCGGCCTGGACTTCATCATCTGCCTTGCAGCACAGACTCTTCAGCCTCTGGCTTGGATCTTACGCCCTCCATCACAGACTCTTCTGTCTTCCTTTGCAGACCCATCAGCCAAGGGATAGATAGAGACTTACATGGAGCACTGCAGTGACCTTTAGACCTTGGGACGGAATTCCTCAGTCTGGGGCATGCAGATACCCTCTACAGGCTTCCTCATCTGACTCTGTGGCTGACTATTGTAAGCCAATCTTGTAATTCCTTACACATTGTATGTTTTGTGTTAATATCAATTCCTTATACTATCTATTTTGTTCCTCTAAGTAAAACCCTGATCAATATAAGTAGACAAGGCCCAAAATGGTGCTTGCTCTCTGGAAATGGAAAGAAAATGTCCACAGGGAAAAGGGCTGTTATGGTTTATGTCTAGTTGTACCCCCAAAGCCTCATGCAATCATGGGGCAGGGACTTCTATAGATTGAGACTTGACTCATGAGTCACTGGGACTATGTATTTTAGTACTGATGAGATTATCAGTCTGAGTACTGCTGGGAATTATGGGTGCAGCCTGAGGCAGATAGGCTAAGGCAGAGAGCCTGATGTAATTTAAAGAGAGACAGAGAGACAGACTAGGGCTGTTGCTCTGCTGCCCTGATTGTTGCTGTTCGACCACCATGAACTACTGCTCTCTGCCATGTGCCTCTCTGCTTTGGATCCAGCTTAGTATGGACTGAAACCTCTAGTAACTGAGCTAAATAAACCTTTCCTTCCCTCATTTTGGGTGTCGGGTATTTGTCCCAGCAACAAGCAAAAAGTAACTAATACAGGGGCCCGGGGCAGGGTGGGGAGGGAGGAAGGGAAGAGGGATTATGGAAAGGAATGAGAGGAAGACAACACAAATAGAGCTCTACACATGGTGATGGCAGGAAGAAGGGTTAAAGAGAAGGGAGGAACATGGAGAAGAGGAATTTTAAGGTATATGCTGCATTGGTACACATATCTTGTGATGGATGCGATCATTATGTATGTCAGAAAGTCACAATAAAATTAACTTTTAAAAAATCACCTTCTAAAAGTGCCACGCAGGTTGCTGAGCTCTGAGAATGGTCTCGGGTCATCCTCCAGCTCCAGGGCAGAATGTACCATGGGTGTGGTACTCCCTCACCGCAGAGACTAAGGGATAGGGGCTTCTGGTGCCAGGTTCTCCTGCTTTGACACAGGGACCAGCTCAGCATCGGAGACCTTAGTGTAGACCTCCAGAAGGATGGTTGGGCCTTTCTCTGCAGAACACAAAAGCAGCTCTGTGCATACATCTCTGCTCAAGTCTATGCCTCAGGAAACCCCATCTAAGAAACTTGGTGCTGGGGAGCACTTCAGAATCAGCTCAAAGCCAGGCACTGCATCTGCAGGAGGATCTGGCCGCAGTAGAGGGGCCAGGGGTGCTGCAGTTGTCACCTCACTCTCAGACGGGTGCCAGCGGGAGGGAAAGAGCTGCGTACACTGTATCCTAGGTACTGGGGAGGCTCAGGGAAATGCTGGTGGGCAGCACTGAAACACCAAGTTGCTGGTCTCCCAAGGCAGTGGAAAGGATGGCGAGGCTGGGGCTGATGAATCGTTAATTGAAAGCAGATGTGAAGACAGCGCACTGATGTGCACACCGCCATGCGCCTGAATTCTCACCTGGAGCTAAGCACCAGGCCCAGGAACTAACCAGAGGAGTGCAGACCTCTCAGGAGGCTTACCTCTCCACTGGGCAGGCTGCTGCTTCAAACTGGGGGCCTCTTTGAGAAGTGGCCTGCTCCCGAACCTCAGGGGCTGCCATTGTACCCTGGTCTGGTGGGGGTCTCTTGCTTCCAAGGAAACTGTTCACCATCAAGACCACACCCTGGGCCTGGGACAGGAGGGTGAAGCTGCAGAAGGGTGGGGCCAATGGATCACAGGGGCTGGAGGGGAGGGGAGGGGCTCTGGTTGGAACTGTGGGACCCCGCTGAGGCATGTGTACAAAAGGAAGCTGGGAGGGGACTTACAGACTGGACTCTGTTGGGGCTGGACGGATGCTGAAACAGACATAGGATGTGTTCCTCTATCTACAGACACTGCGCAATGTAGAGAGGCAGAAAAGAAAAGGACCGGTAATCAGGAGGCCTAGACAGCCCACCCCCATGGGATTCCCTGGGCTGATCCTGAGCTCTGGCTCCAACAGCCGCCCTGCAGGCAGCTGTGACCAGGTGGAGAACCTGTCCAGGCAGCCACACACTCCAGCTGCTGGTCGGCCACTGGCAGTCAGCAGTGATGCTGGATACCTGGCGCCTCATCTTCATTGGGATCCATGCAGTTCCAGGGAGCATTTGCCCTTCTCTCTCAGGGCCGCTCCTCTGGGATCACAGCAACCTCCTAACAGTCACAGAGGCATGGCGTGGGGTCCTTTGGTCTAGGGCACGAAAGCCTGGAAATTCCAGTGTGATTAAAATATAGCACTTGAAGACACACTGTTGTAAATGGCATCCTGGGCACTCTGGGTCCAGCTCAGAGCTGTGCGTCCATCACGTGCCCAGGAGGAATGGGAAGGCAGGATGGCCTTGCCCACCACCCCATGTCCCACTGGGAGCATCTACTCTTCCCATGTTCGCGAGAGTTTGTTTTGGGGGTAGAAGGCCTGGATTCTAGACGGAGGCTGCTCCTACCACTGGGAAAATACCAGCACTCTGAAGATGCAGTTGCCATCCAGGCACCTTTGGCCTGAGGCAGCAGGAATGCACTCTGGTCATCAGGAAGATATGGGGCTGAAATCACACAGTGAAGACCAAGGGAAGCCCATTGGATGCCCAGAAAAGCCAGGGCAGAAATCCTCAGAACCCTTCCTGGTGTGGTTGCCAACAGGTGGGAAGGGAAAGAGGGCACGATGACCACAGCCAAACCCTCTGAGGATCACAACCTGAGCCTCTCCCTCAGATGGGCCGCCTAGACCTGTGGCTGGTGGGGCAGGGCTGTCAAGAATTGTGGTACTATGAGTTCTGGCCTTAGGATCAGATAAAACTACAAGAGCTTGAGGTCATTTTGATAACCTTGCTCTTTCACATTTCTCTGGGAAAGTAAACCAGCCAGGACCTCTGGAGCCTGTAGCAGACGGTATGAAGCCTCTCGCATGAGACAAGCGGGTTTGCGGGGCACAGGGTAGCTGCACAGAAGTCAGGAGCTGTGCCCAGGGCACCCACTGCTCTGAGTTGGTCTCTAGGAACAGCTTTGCATGTGGAGAATCTTGGCTCCTGGATCAGCATGGGCTCCAATCCACAGCTTTCCATTCTCGTTTCTGAATCTGCCCCAGTTTTGAGCTTCAACTCACATGACTCCAGAGCCACAGAAAATGTTCATTTTCATAGCACAGCCTAAGCAGCAAGATGATGAATGGGCAAATAAGAACAATGCCAGTGGTTGCCTCGCAGCGTCTGCTTGCTGTAAGACGGGTGAGGCCTAAACTCTTCGACTTCATACCACGTAATGGTGACAGTGACCCTCCACACAATGTCCTGGACATGTTCTTGGGAGGAAGGCAAAACTGCAGTCAGGCAGAGCGGGGCCCCTTTCCCAATACAAGTCTGAAAGTGACCCGCACACACATCTGCAAAGAGGTTGTGTGACTACCGAGCCTTGAAATTATTTGTTACATTATACAGCTAAACTGAAAAATATGAGACGTATGCATTTGTGCCAAGGAAAAAAATTATATATCCTACTTATCCACCTAACTATATCATTGATATATTAGCTGTAAAAGTGCTAAAGATGTTGCCAAAAAGGCTCCGTGTTGAGGTTTTATACAAAACAGGAGACACCACTCTCGGCGGCTCCTGATTGTCAACTGCTTCTCCAAAGGAGCTTGCCTGTCCCTCTCCTGGCTGCTTCTCCCATAGGCTGCCAGCCAAAGCATCTTCTGGCTCTGAACCCCACTAGTCTGAACCTGGAGGCCAACAGCACCGAAATGCACAGCGTATGAAGCACACGATGCTGCTGAGTCTCTGTGCGCCCTCGGTCCTCGCTAATAACTCCTCTCTGCTGCGAGTGCGGAATTGGGGCCAGACCGCAGCTCCCAGGGAAGCATCTGGCAATGGGTAATGGGTGATGGGATGGAGCCTGAGGTATTACTTTTCTGAGGCACTTGGGAAGCCTGAGAGTCGCAGGGCATCAGCACAGAGAGGAGGAAAAGGCATCTGTCTTTCTGATGAGGACAACTTCACGGCCCTGAAATCTTACCAAGTAAGCTAAAGATGACTAAATAAAAGGTTTTTAAAAACTGCTACACCTAACATATCTAGTTTATTTCCTATAGGCAAATTAGAATCATCTGACTACAAAATGCAAAAGATAAAGACATTTTCTAATTTTCAGTTTAAAGAAGGAGGTAGGAAAGATACAAGCATCTGGTGCAGAAAAAATCAAAATAGAAAAATCAAATCAAAGCTGAGGCAGGAGGACTGGTATGAGTTCGAGACCAGCCTGGGCTACCAAAGTAAGCTCAAGGCCAGCCTGGACTGCATAGCAAGACCCTGTCTCAAAAAGACAAAAAAAAAAAAAAAAAAAATCAAATCAGAACATTTTAAATTCTACCCTATGACATGCAGGTGTGACTCCAATGTGACATTTATAGGCAAACAGGAAAGTGTCAGTGGGCATTTATACACAACCAGGAATGTGGCAACGCAGGCTGGTGCTATGCCACTGAGCCTCACTGGCCAGGGCAGGACCGAAGGCCCTCAGCTCCCTCCCACTCTGCATTCACTCCCCTCACCTCTGCTGTGCTTCTGGGAAGCTGCGTAATTTTTTCACAATGGCCTCTCCTTCACAGATGATCCTAGGTTCTAGACCACTCAGGGAAAGTGAGCTGCATGTCCAGAATAACTTAGAGTTCCAGGCAAAAGAATGAAACTCAAGAGAGATCTTTTGCATAGGAAGGAGATTCTCAGAGAACCAGGTTGAGGGGACAGAGACACTCCTGCTGGGTGGCTGGGCCCCAGAGTCCACCCTAGTAGCCTCAACCTCATTTACTGCTAGGGGATACATGGAGGTCAGGCAGAGGTACACACACAGAAACCCAGTCCCCTGCTCCCAGCTTCTCTGACTCTCCTGCTGAGATAGCACAAGGAGCCTTCCTTTAATCTCCAGCTGCAGGACTGGGGGTTCAGCCCCAGGGATATCTCTAACCTTAACCAAGGGCTTTGTGGTGGTTGTACCAGCCCTGGTTGCAAGACTAGCCTGGCTGTGCATAGGATGAGTGTGTCCAGACATTACAATATGGTAAATGGAGGCACAAGGACTGACTCTCAAGCATATTTAACACAATTTACCAGAAAATAAAAGCTAGTTCTGGGTGCTGGGGAGATAGCTCAGTAGAATAAGGGCTGCCTGGCAAGCACAAGGTCCTAAGTTCAATCCCCTGTACCACACACAAAAAAGGTAGTTCTCGAGGAAACTGAATATTGGTACTAACTTGTAGATATTCTAGAAGCCCACATGAGGCACAACTAAAGAAACATTTGAACAGTACATAAGAAATAGCTTTCTCCTTGAGTTGTTTTTGTAGCCCACAGTTTTTTTGTTTTTGTTTGTTGTTATTGTTGTTTTGTTTTATGGCATAGGTTTCTCTTGGCACAATGAGCAAAGCACAAACATCTTGCATTTTCTGAGGACAAAGTCTATAATGGCAACAGCAGACAGGCAAAGCCCAGGCAACAACCGTCTCATTTCAAGCCTGTCATGGTATCTTTAGGAACTTTTGCACTGATTTTTCTTTTTCTGTTTCTATCTTGAATTTCTCACCAGGCTATTGTTTCTGGCAGAAACTCAGATTACCTAGGTTTTTAAAAGTAATTAAGCAGTGCTCAAGAATCCGATGTGGTCAACAGTCTTCCGAGATTGTAATGGAGTCTGCACAGCCTTGTTGTTCTCGGGCTTGAGAGAGGGCAGCAGACTGCAGAATGCTGGGCAGTGGGCCAGTGTGGCAGCTCAGAGGCCATGCACAGTGCCCCTGTCCCCAAGAGGCCGTGCGTCCTCACTGAAGGCTCTGAGCCTAGGGACTGCACAGAAGTCAAGCAGCAGAGGCCACCAGTGCTGTGACAAGGACCAGAGTGAAGCACGGAGTCTAACTCACTACAACTCTGCCTGAAGCCAGAGCTTTTCCACTAGCCCATGTTGACAGTAACAATGTGTACACTCCCAGTGAGGATTCCAGTGTGCACAGAGCGTATTTTAATTTTTTGTTCACACCTGTCTTTGTTGCTTGGCTCTTTGTTTATACTTTAGATTCCTCATATGAGGGAAGCCATGTAATATTTAAACTTGGGTGTCAGGTTCACTTCTCTCAATGTTACGGCCTCGAGGTACATCGTTTCCTCTAGATGACTCAGGCTTGTCCTTCTTCCTGGCAGAGTACTATTCCACTGGGTATAAATGTATCTTCTTTATCCATTCATTGGCTGATGGGCTTCCAAGTTGCTTCCAACTTTTAGCTACTATGAGTTGTGCTGCCATAAACATGGATATGCACGGATTAGTGTAATATGATGCCTACAACTCTTGCAAAGATGTGTACAAGGAGTCCACCTGGGGCATATGGAATTTCTAGTTTTAGTTTTTGGAGGAATGTCCATATTTATTTCTATAGTGGTTGTGCTAGTTTACACCCCCACCAACACTGTAGAAGGGTTCCTTTTTCAGGCTTTGCTATTATTTGGTTTCTTGATGACCAACAGTGGCCCTCTTTTTTAGAGTGAGATGGTGCTGTTTTAATCACATTACGTCAATGACCAGTGACACTGCACAGCTTTCCATGGCCACCTGTGCTCCTCTAAGCTCAAGAAGCCCTGCCTTTTATTTTGGAGGATCTAATTCTTTGAACCCAAAAGCTTTTCAACACACTGGTTGTATGGAGAAACCCATTCTTTATTCATTCACTCAGCAAATATTTATTGGGCATCTGTAGCGCCTTGTGGGCTGGCTAGGATAGGTGAACTAAATGAGATGCCTTTTGTAAGCTCAGCACTGACAGAATAATTTAAGGAAGCAAATTCAATAAGTAACACTATTTTTCTTCCATCTATAAATCATTCCCAACACCTACTCCATGGAATCCAGGCCCACCAGCAGCCCCTTGCTCATATGCATTCTCCTTGCTGTTTTGATCTTCATTTCCCCTCACCAGAGGGCTACTGAAACACGGAGTCTCATAATTCATCCCTCCATGGTTCATGCCCTGCCTGCTGCCCATTGCAGAGCTCTGGAAGACGCTTCTCCTCTTTATTAATCTTCACATCTGTCCTAGTCACAGCACCATTCACAGAACAACTCATCCAACACCTGTACCTTAACAGAGGAGAGGCTTTCTTGGCTCAGTCTTCAAGGGTGCAGTCCATGGCCCACCAGCTGCCAGTGCAGCGGAAGTGTCTGGAGCGGGCAGCCACTCACTAGGGCAGCTGGGAAGCAGTGAACAGAAGGAGCTGGGGACAAGAATTCAGAGCAGCCGCTCATGGCCACTTCTGATCAAGCCCTGCCACCTAATCAGTACGGTCAGCCACAGGCTCATCAGTTGACTGATGCTCATGGTTCAGTCACCTTCAAATGCCCCCCATAATGCATGAGGCTTTAGGGACATTTTAGATCGGACGTTAACAACGTACCTTCTGCACCTTTGTGCACAGCAACAACAACGGCATCCTGCAACCTCACTAGCAGCTCTGTTTGCTTTTGTTCCACAAGCCTTCCCATCTAGAACATTCTCTCTGGCCAAGAAGCAGTGACCACGAGCCTTTCAGTGTAACACCTGTGCCTCAGGCCCACCACCCCTGATATGGGCATTGCCCTTCTTATTTAAATTATCAAGAAAAGTTCATTTAAGAATTATTTTGTTATCAGGCTTAATGAATTGCATAGTGAACTTAATAAACCATATTAACTGCTTTAATATAGTTTAAACCAACTAGGTCAGTTTTTCCCTCAGACCTACCAGCTTTCCAGTGAAAGACCTGCAAGTCTTCATCTGGTGGCCAGCAGGGGGAAGGCCAAGATGGATGCCTAAAAGTAGATCAGCCGCACCAGAGAATGGCACTGGGCAAGGAGGCCTTCCAGCCTCTCTTCCCAAAGCTGCACAACAAGGTCTGCTTGCCACACCTGGTGTCACGGAGGCTTCTGGTCTGGTGCTAAGGCAGCACAGCCCTGGGGTGAAGGAGACGCCCAGTGTGGGATAAACAGCCCCAGTGAAGACAGAAGCAGCAACTCAAGGGGCCAGAGTCAAGTTTTGTATCGGAGACGTCGGGCGTCGCCCTCAGTGAGAGGAAATCTGCCCCGGCGTCCGGCTGCGCACACTTGTGGCCACGTCCGAAAGTTGGACCTGCTCCGTCGTGCCTGCCTCCCCCTCCCCCAACACTGCTGAGTGCTCATGATCCACAGCGAGTGTCACCTCAGCCACGTGTCATCAGGGCAGACTCACTCCTGCTTGGGGTCACAGGAACCAACTGTCCTTCAGCACTGCTGCCTTTCAGGAGGATGCTGGCTTGAAGTGGCGTCTCTGTCAAAAATGATGAATTCTGCATAACCACAATCCTTCTCTGCACTGTTAGGGTGACTGGGCGAGGACAGAGCACTGCCCTCAGCCCTGCCAGTCAATCCAGAGAGGGGCCCGCCTACTTTCTGAAGGATCTTTGGACTGAATCCCCAGACCAAACAAGTAGAATTGTAATTACCCAACCGGGCCTAGGCATCCACACTGGGTGAAGAACCCCTGCTTCTTTCTCCACAGTACAGGCCTCCCATGTCTAGTCAGAATGTGTTACACATTCCATCCAACAATGGTAACAATAACTGAGCATTTTATAAAATAGAAAGCGCTAAGGCACTGAGGCTTGAGGACTTTCCACACCACTAGATCAAACAGAGCCAAAAGAGGTCAGGTTTTAATTTAACTAATTTAACCATAGCATTCTCACCTATAAATATTTATGACATTTACGTTTCAGCTAAAGCTGCTGCCACAAATTAGTTAATAGCTCCCTCGTGTCTGAATTCCTGATAAATACAAGGCCAGCCATCTCCTTTGGATTTGAGGCTATCATTATCACTAATTTTCACTGACATATAGTAGCAACTTTCTTTGCATTGATTTTTGGTTCATTTTCTGCTGCTGTTAAGCAGTGCAATAAATCATCAGTCCTTGAGGAATTTTAGATAACTGAACTAAGAGATTTAGCTCACAAGGAAAAGTGAGACAATAGTATATGTAGATGAACTGAGGAACAGGTGACAAGCAGAAACTAATTCAACAAGGCTGATCTTGCTACACGGTAACTTTTACAAACCATAGTATTATGGTTTGTATCTGGTTGTCCCCCACAAAGCCTCATGTAAATCCTGGGGCTGTCAAGCAGAGGGCTCGAGGGGCGGGGCTAGAGGACCAGGGTGGTGCTTGAGGGGCAGGGCCAGCAAGTTGTGAAGCCCTTAAACTGACAGCAGGCGGAGTCAGATGCTCCCCTCCTCCCTTAGAGGAATGGAGCAAATCATCCTGGACACGGACACGCCCCAGTCTCTTTCCAGACCCTATCCAGCCAGAGCAGTGACCTGAAACCTCCAGTAACTGTGAGCTAAATAAACCTTTCCTTCCCTAAGCTTGAGTGTCGGGTATTTGTCTCAGCAACAACAAAATAGTAACTAAGACACATAGCTAGTGCTTTTTGAATTCTAATTAAATTTGGAGTGTGTACCCCATCTTGTGGACTTCTCAAGTGTCTGCATTCTAAGAAGTGTGTCCTGAGAGGACGATGCTATCTATTCAGAAGACACCGATCAGCAAGGACGTCCTGGCAAGCAGGGCCCCGCCTCCAGACAGTGGGCTGCCTCCAAGACCAGCATTCCGAGGCTGTGGGCACCTTCCTAAGAGGAGGGTGCTGAGAAGCTGAACAGTCACAGGAAAAGAGGACAGGGCTGGGTCAAGACCTCCCTCAGGGGCCCCAGGGCCTCCCTCGGGGGCCCCAAGCCAACCCCAGCTTGTCCTAACTCCTCCTCTGCCCCTGCTAGAGGAGCATGCCTCCTGGCTGAGCCATCACAGGTGAGCGCGCCACCGGAGCGTCTTCCTGAAAGCTGGACCAAGCTGCTGGGAGTCCTGGGCTTCACTCCATCACTGTGGCTTCTGGTGATTCCCCTGCGAGCCAGGTGCCACAGGCCAGGAGTCAGCTTGCAAGTCGGTACGACGGGGACCCTAGGGCGCTGCTAGAGGGATGAGGCTGCAGCTCAGACTTTCAGCTGCAGCCACTTGGGAAGCCAGATCGGAGGAAGAAGTAGCAAGGTTTACTGGTTTGGGAACAGAGGAGGAAAGACAGTAGGGAAAAAGCCACAGGAAAAACGTGTTAGCCCCAGAACCCTGATCAAGAGGCATGAGGGGAACCCCACAGAAGTGGACGTGGACTCCAGCAGCTGCAGGGTTCTGGCTGGGTGGTCAGGAGGGCAGCTGCTCTGCTGGCGTCTGCGTCCCACCCTTGGGATCACACTGTCCCTGTTTCCAGGCCTCTGTTCACTGGCTGAATGGATGCTGACCACAGCCACTGGGCACTTCCAAAGCTGAGAGCTCTGAACCAGGAGAAGGAATCAGACTGCAGGTCAGACCCAACCTCCCTCCTGGTTCCCAGAGGCCCTCTGTACCGCGAGATCCATCACGAGCCCCCAAGCGCTGCTCTGAATACAATCATTCAGATTTGCTGCTCTAATGCTATGGAAAACACACATAAGCCTTCCTGGCATTCCGGGACCCTTGGTTTCATCAAAATTAGGCTGTTTGACACTACTGCAATTTGTCCCACATTTCTGAGGTCATTACTATCCTGGGCCCCAGTAAAGGTTTGAGTTTTTCTTCTGACTTGGACATTTTTCTTTCTTATTCTTGTCCTACTGTATGTACCAGATCTCTCCTTTAGAAGTTTCCTCTTCTAGTAACTGATAAAATTACAGAATGCAAATTAAATATAAAAACAAACACAGAAATCTTCTACACACAGATAATGAGTAACATGAACATCACTGCAACTAATGAATGCGAGTCAGCATGCACTGAACATTCACACGGTACTATTATTTCATTAAGTCCCCATCAAGCACCTGTGAAGCAGTGATCTTTACAGTGTTGTTATTTAATTTTGGTTGAGAATTAGGAGGTAGAAAATTTCCAGAGTTGGCTAGAGCGTGCACAGATGCTGTACTTAACAGCTAAGACTATTTTCTTAAAGTGACATATAACAAGGAATGTTTAAACTCAAAGCTGAACTCTACAGAAGGAATTTCCTGAGAAAGCACAGGATGCACGACAACAAACTGGGCACATCTTTTAGTGAAACACATTGGCACCTGGAACCTGCCACAGCCAGAGCAGCTGGAGCAGAGACAGAGGATGGTGGAGAGTGCAGCTGGAGAGGCAGTCTGGCACCCTGCTATGGAAGATGCTTCTTCCTGTTCCCAGCATCTGAGGCTTCCTGTGGCAGTTCCTGCGCAGGAAGTGACATCATGGTGATGCAAGTGATGTGCATGTGCATAGAACATGAGGCTGGCAGCTACACACACAACTGAGGCCCAGAGGAAAAATTTGGAGCAGGGAGAACCTTGATTTGTTTGGGGTTTTTTTGTGGCCAGCTCAATCTTCCCTGTGGGCAGGGTGGGCACAGCATGTGCTGCCAGGGATGGAACCATAGCACAGTCTCTGCGCTTGCCTGAGCTTGTCTGAGTAGGCACTTTAGACCACTGAGCTATCCTGCCATCCCCATGAGAGAACCTTTGGGAGAATCAGTGGTACCTCAAGGACCCCACCAGGGTGGTAGGAAAAGAAAGGGAGGCATGGCCAAAGACCACATATAAATGAGAAGCAAGAGTTGGAGGTGGCTTCGTGTGTTCATGTGGGCCATGTGGAGCCTATGCTAGGGAGGCCCTGAGAGTGGAGCCTGAGGGAAGGAGGGAATGCAAGAGGAGCGGGGGGACAGGTGTTTGGGAACCACTCCCAGTGATGAGGCGGTGATGAGCACACAGGTCACCAGGACAAAAAGTAGAGGGAGGCAGGAGTCTAGCGAGGTGAACGGGGGAAGACAGCAATGACACCGTGCGTTTGTTGTGACTTGTTGTGTGTAGCACTATGTTTCTTTTAAAAAAAATTTAGTACAGGGTTTACAGGGTCTTACTACACAGATTGGACTTGTAGTGATCGTTCCTGTTTTCAGCCTCCCAAGTGCTGGGATTACAGGAATGTGCTACCATGCCTGATCTCAATGGCTACCTCAGCCTGCCCTGGGGGTGGGGCCGGCATGGCAAGCCAGGGATCAAACCCCTGGCTCCTGAATCTGCCTAAGCAGGCACTTTAGTCCACCAAGCTATCTAGCCAGCCCTAGTGCTATATTTCTTATCCTTATTATTTTCTTTTTTTTAAAGAATTTTTTATTTTATTTTATTTTTTTCTTGTTTCAGAACTTTTGTTTATTTGTTTTTTTGTTTTTATGGCTGGCTCAGCCTGCCCTGAGGGCAGGGCTGGCGCAGCATATGGTGCCAGGGATAGAACCGCGGTCCCTGCAGCCGCCCAAGCTTTCCTAAGCAGGCGCTTTAGACCAGTAAGCCATCCTGCCGGGCCCCCTGTTTTCAAAACTACATCCTTTGCCTACTCTCTAGGAACAGTGACACCTGAGTAGGTCATGATGCACAATCTCCTTTTCCTATGCATTACTTTCTGAGAAGTAACAGGTTAAATTTTTATATCTAAAACTCTATGTAGTTTGCCTCCTGCCAGTTAATATGCAATGCAAAAGGAAACCCTAATTTTCCTTAGGGCTCTGGAGCTTCGCTGCTGAAGCCTGCCTCTGCAACCTCTTCCATCAAGTGTGCCCAGTGGGGAGGGGCGATGGGAGCAGGGAAGAGGGGCTCCAAGGGTGGCTGGGGGGTGCATGGGCTTCTTCCTAAAGGCTCTGTGCCTCGAGTGACTGAAAAGTGAGTGTCTAGGTGCACAAACACCAGCTGTTCACAGGCTGATGTGGAGCGCTGCAGTGAATACTTTCTGACTATAGATCCAGAGCTCATGCACAGGTCTACACCTACTGGCTCTGCGGTCAGAGTCAACGCACTGCAGATCAAAAGCTTTTTAAAAATTTACCTGAAAAAAAACTGAACTGAACAGATGCTTCCTTCTTGTCATTATTCACTGAATCCTCTAGTGTAACCACTATTTACATAGCTTTTACATTGTATTATGAATTATTGGCGACCTGGAGGTGATGTAATGCACATGGGAGGGTGAGTCTTGATTACATGAAAATATACTCCAATCTATACTGATTTTCCCATCTGTGAGGGACCCTGGAGCTCCATCCACCTTGGGTGCAGAGCTTTGCATGCAGCTGAATGGAATATCACGAAGTCAACACTTCTGCCGAGTTGTCAGAAGGAAAACAGCTTGAGAAATTTTCCACTCAGCTCTACAAGCACAATTCACCTTCCTTGGTTTACCAAGCAGGCCAGTGCCCTGCACACAGGCCCAGCCTCTCAGACACAGCCAGACGCAAGCAGCCCTGCAGCTGCACTTCAAGTGGGGTCCCCTGGGAGCTTTGTGGAGGGTAGGCTCTATAAGCTCAATGGGTGGAGGTCTGGAAGCAGTCCCTGCAGCCATCTGGGCAGACATACAGACAAGAAAGCACAGGCTTTCAAAAGGAAACCCTGGTCCGGGTGTACCCAGCCAGTGGATATGGGGCCAGGATTTATGAATTTTGATATTTTCTATAAGGTTAAACAGGCACTGGCCACTGGCTGGACCCCTAGCATCAGCACTCTCAGTTTATTTCCCTTGCAACTTTCACTTAAGGCTCCTCATTGATAAACACAGCCCAATGCTCAAGCTCAGCCACTTAAGGAGAGTGTGACTGAGAGCACAGTTGTCCCTCCTCCTGCCGCTCCACTTCACTCTGTCTCTCCCCCGTGGAGCATGGCCTCCGGGCCATGGGATGAGCAGTGAGGCAGGACCAGCCCTGTCCTACCATGACCATGTCGGCCCTTCTCTTTCTCTTTTCTTTTCCCTCTCTGGTATTTCTCTGTCTCTCTTTCCCTCCCTCTCATTATATATGTTTGGAAAAGCTACCTCTTCAGTATGTTATTTCCAGTTATAAAACATGTGAAGCAAAATATTTTCCCACAAAACACTTTTTCTCCATCAAAAGGACAGATTGGCTCCAGACTCTGGAGGGGCAGATTGCCAGGAAATGAGGTGTGCTCGCCCCCAGCCCAGGATGTGGCCCAGCCAGGCCAACTGCTGGGAAGAGAGGCAGCAGGTGCAGCTGCAGCCACTTTGCAGCAGGGGAAATACCTACCAGGAAAGCCTGACTTCCACGACTGCTGTTTAGAAATGCCTTGAAAACCCTGTTTATAGTTCACAGTACTGATTTGTCTTTTTTATCCAGCCTTTATTTCTACAAAATATTTTTTAATTCTCTGTGTAGGAAGAGCAATGGAAAACTGTCTCCTCTATCAAGACCATGATTACCACCGTTTGCTCAGACTGAGTACACAGCGCGAGTGGCACCTCTGGGAGACAGAAGCAGGCAGGCCTCTGGCTCGCAACCGCTAGTTACCAAGGGAAGTAGAATGATCAGGGGTTCCTCCTGCTCTTGTCCTCGAGGACTTGGATGCAGAGTCGGAGGGCTGCCCTGACTCCCTAGCTAAGTGTTCACAGACTGCAGAGCAGTGGAAGCCGCCGTGACACCCACGACCTCTGGGGAGATCAAGGGCCAATGCTGTCTTCTGCATGCTCAAAAGCCAAGGCACAGACAGAGAGGGCCATTAATAAGTTCTTTCTTTTTAGCTGGAAAGGAACCAAAATCATGCAATTCAAGCAAGGATAACTTAAGATCCAGAAGTTCCTTATATCAGCAACAATAGCAAAAAAAATATACAAATATAATTCTTTTAATTTGCTCTTGCTGCTTTAGAGATACTGTTCTAAATGCACACTGCTAGGTATGTTAACACCTGGTGTGGACTGCAGAACACTTAGAAGTAGTTTTCTAGCTACAAAGATGTATTTGAGAGATGGCTTTGGCATGCTCCTAAAATTCCTGAAATTTGTGGATGAAAAGCAAGGATGCTTTTCCTAGCTGGCAAGGCCATTCCAGTATCTTCAAAACTTCTAGAGAAGTCCTAGCCTAGGAAAGGGACAGGATGGAGAAGGCGTAACAGAAACTGGCAGTGTAGACCTCCAGCTGTGCAGGTAATGTGAGCCTCAGGGGTGCACACACCTTGTCACACTGGCTGGGGAGTCAACAGAAGTGGAAGTTTACGGCATAGGGCAAAGACCATCACCCCAAGAGTGAACCAATGTTTGGAGAGAGGTTTGTCCCAAGGGGCCAAAGATAACTAAGCAAGTCTCCCTGGGCCCTGCCACTACCCCACATTTAGTGTCATTTATCATTGCAAAGAGAGTCACTGCACTCTTGTCTGTGCCCAGTGGGCTCCTAAGCAACTACTTCTGTGCACCCCATCCTTCTTGGCTAGATGTTTCAGAACCAGGAACCATCAGAGGACTTACAGGGTCCAGGAAGGCACACGCTTACTTCGCTGGGAGTGCACAGGAAAAGTGACTCCTCCAGGTTTATCTAGCACACTCGCCTTGATTTTCACCTGGTGCTGGTTCATGCAAGTGCCTGGTGACAGCATGGGTGGGAGAAGCTTCCGCAGTGCTCCAGCAGAAGTCTAATGGCAAATAACCAAATGCACTGTAGCTAGCCAGGTCTGGTACCACTCTAAGTCTAAGTCACCATTCTACTGCCCTGACTTTGGCAACAGGACTCCACTGCAGTTTGAAAAGATAGCTTTTGAAGCTTGAAAAGGCAACTTTCACTGACAAATGAAAGCTTCAAATATCATTTGAGATTGTCGCACATCAGTGTATTGGCTTCAAAAATAGGCACTGAAGGGCTCTGTCAAAGGACCGTTCTGTCCTTGCTGTTGTGTTTGTCTATGCCCCATCACAACCTCCCCCATAGGAGCTGTCACCACAGGAAAATACGAATGCCGCTTCTTGCTGCTGAGTGGAAATTAACCCTCCCTCCATTGTCTGCCACATCTGTGGTCTCAAGAATTGCTGGCGGTCACGCACTATATTCTCACGGTGTCATTCGCAGAGGATGGAATTCTGAAGCAAGCGACGACATCACTCTGTTGTCAAACCAAGTTGGTGCTCCCAGTCCCTACCACTTGGCAAAGGGAGGCTTGGGAAGAGCGGGGTAGTAGCTTGCTTTGTGCTACATAAGTTCACATCCCGTGTACTCCTGTCCTGTGTGGTCTCTCACATTGTAAGGAAGTAGAACCAACAAACACAAAGAGTGTGGGACCCAGAGCTTTAATACTAGGTCTCTGTGCAATGAAACCTGACAGATCATAAAATGTGTTGTCTGTACAAAACACAATGAACTTTTTTATTTTCTTGTTTCTCTCCTCTAGTAAAGACTATTTAACTTAAATACATGTTCCTTCGATTCACTGTAGTTTTATCCACTTTATGAAAAAAGATTGAAGAGCAGAAGATGTCAAGATTTTTCTTAAAGTATTATAGTTCTTATAAATTCCACAATGATATAAATGCATGCTCTTCACTTTTTAATGAAATGCACAGCATCTTATAGAACTTGTCCTTCTGGGTGTGACCCACCCCTCTGGTTTTCCTCTCCAGAAACCTGGGAAGGAAAGCTGAGTTTGAGCTTTGTCATCTCAGCCCCAGACTGAAGGCAGCAGAGATATTACTACCGTGGCCGCTCCTTGTCTTCTTTATTATAACCCGCGAGGGTACTGATGATGTAATTGCAGGCGCTGCACTCTGGCCGCCCCTTCAGCACGCACAACAGTTGCACACCAGCACCAGGACCCGTGTGAGCAGTTGGCTCTCCGAGTACAGCCACAAGCTCCACCTAGCACCAAGGAGAGCAAGAGACAGAGCAGGACTGGCTGCTGAGCTGGGAAGCTAGGGCTACAGGATGCCCTAGGGCATGACATCTTGGCTTTTAACCCTTTCCTGGATGCCCTCAACTTTTCTTCTGCTGGCCTCTAATTTTTCCCTCCAAAGCTCAAGGGGTCAGGGAACACCCAGCCTGTCCTGACCCTGAGTGACCCTACCTACGCAGATAGCCCCCTGAAAGTTGCTAGAAACTAGCGCAAGCATCTTTCAGTCTGCGTTGAAAATGAAACAATGCCTGGGATTGTCTCGGTGGAATCCCACACACCAGAAATGCGGGAGAGCCGCTCTTGCAAACACATTCGCAGAGCTCGGGGCCAGCCAGAAGGCTGAGCGCAGGAAGCGTCAGCAAGACAGACAGACCCCAATCAATCGTAATCAGCAGCCGGGTGTGCTTACCTGGGGGTTCTCCTCCAGAGAGCCTTGCTCGCACCTGGGCGTCCTCCTTCCCCGCGCGTCTGCGTTCTCCTTTCAGGAACACCGCTTGCCGGCAGCTGTGTCTCCCTCGCTGCCTTTCCTCAGCCACAGGCAGCAGCGGCGCGAGCGGAGCCGAGCAGAGGCTGCTGAGACCTACCGGCTCCTGCGCTGCCCGACGCCCTCTCCTCTGCAGCCCGCCCGCTCCGGCTTGTCAGTTCCTGCTCCCCCCGCCGCCGCAGCGACCCTACAACTCCGCCGCCAGCACCCAACTGCCTCTCGCTCCTCAGTCCCAGGTTGCTCGGCGGCTCCTTGCTCACCCGCTTCTCTAACAAAGCAAAATGGGCTCCCTCCCCGCGGCCCGCAGCCGGCAGCCGGCGCGAGGCGGGCACATCAGCATCGCAGTCGAGGTGAGAAGCGCCGGCGCTGTTGGAACTTCGGCAGGCTGGAAATGCAGCACAGACGCCTGGGCTCCCTCTGCCGCGCGCCTATGGCCACGGCCCGCAGCCGAGGCGCTCTGTGGCCCTGCCAGGTGTGGCCGTCAGCACCGCACTGACAACCCCGGCGTGGGCATGGCAGCTGTCTTCCGTGTCACTGGAGGGTGACCCGGGAGATCGTCAGATGGCCCGTTCTGCAAGCAAGTGGCACCACAGACTAGCAAGGATTACCATTAAACTGGCCTCGGTTTAGTAATTACTGCTTTAAATGGAGTTGACTGTGCGTGGGATCTCAAAACACCGGATCACAATGCAGGTCCCGCTGGACCCCAGAAGCAGTGGACAGGATCCTTTCAGTGAGGAACACAGGATCCTTTCAGCTCAGAGGTGCCACCCCTGTGAACCATTTGAAGGAGATTGCTCAACATTTCAGATTAAAAGCACATACACATCAAAGTAGGAACTGGTGAACAGGGACCCAGAGATCTTTCCTCTCTCTTGGGTATGAGGTTGCCTTCCAGCCTCAAATTTTCAGCCTGTAGCGAGGTCTGAATGGGTTTACTTGCTCCCTGCTTTACTGAGGAGATGGGGAGTCCTGGCTCCTGCTTCCCACCAATTAAACATTCTCAACCCTCCAAGCCTCCTGTTGAACAAATAAAAAAAGTACTGGTTCTTAAAATAGAGCGTAAAAGAAGCTCAAGTCCTAGAATAATTTGTAGGCTTTAAGCTGCATCTGGTCTCCTGGCTTAGTTCTTTTATTTTCTTTGCTTTGTAGAAAACAGGAGGATGTTTCCAAGCCAGAGAAACAGGCAGCTCGTGGCTGAGATTAAACAGGCTGAGAAGCGTGCATTCGGACTTATATGGGCTCTCTGGGCACATGCAAGGGTAAGTGTGCTCAGACCAAGCTCGGAGTCCATGCTGCATTCCCAGGGACATGTGACCCTGCCCAGTGGCCAGCACATGGGCAGCTATCCCCAGAGGGTGCATTGAGGCAGGGATTGTGGCAAAACATGCTACACGTGTAAGTGCTGCCGCATATGACCAGCAGTAACTGACCTCCTCCAGGACTTAAAGTAACCACCGCCAAAGGTGACCAAATCCACAGGCCAGGTTCTGGCAGCTGAGCCTCCCATGGCAGCTGCTGGGGTCAAAGGCCCACAGCACACCAGGCCCTGCATTCCCTGCCCCTGCCTCTGCCTCAGCCCTGCCTGAGAGCTCTCAGGGAAGGAGCTCCAGAAATCTGGGCAGATCTCCATGGACATAAGAGGGCAGTGCTTGGCTTTCTACATAGGAGAACTCAGAGGAAATAAGGTGTCATTCTGAGGAATGTCCTTCAGTACATAAAGGGCAAAGGCGAACACATACACACTTTCTTGCTTCTGGGAGGTAGGACAACTCACTGCACAGATGCATACAGTCCTCGGTGGAGAGCCCCAGTCCCCAGCTATGTGCCATGTGCGGAAGTCCTCAGCAGACAGGGGCATATGCCCCTGTTTAATGTTTAACCTATAGAAAGGAGCAGGAGTAGGCATGTCCTGACCATGAACGGGTTTGTGTGTGTGTGTGTGTGTGTGTGTGTGTCCAGCTAAGGGGCTGGCTCTGCAGCCAATGCTTTCATAAAGGAAAGCACACAGGAAGGTTAGAGATAACCAGAACGGCCCCTGCTCCATGGGTGCTCCTGAGGGGACCAGCTATTCCGCTCTAAGGAGCAAGATTCTGGTCAGATGTTTCAAAGTAGAAATTGTTTACTTCTCTGAAAGTGACAAGAGTCATGGGTCCCAGTTATATTGGATGCTAGTAAAACATGCCACTCCTGGCCAGTGACAGAGCCTTGCACTTGCGCTGACCTGCAGGAATGCTGAAGTCCCTGCAGAACCTCCTGGCTCTTGCTTGGTAGTTGTCACTGGCTGAACTCCCGATGAGGACACTGTACCATTACAGTGGTGGGAGAGGGATAGCAAGAAAGAGCCCTACAGACAGAGCCACATGCAAAGAGCTTTCCAGCCAGCGCACAGCCTGGTAACACTACACAGCATGCAACAGGAAAGAGTAATTTCCATGTACACACCTACCACTTGGCAGGCATGTCTGCCCAAATCTCCTCAAAGACTGATTGATGTAATAATAGATCGTATCTCCTACAGATCCCTCAGCAGTGGAAGCCAGGAAGAATCCAACCTCCAGGCACGACACACCTCCCCTACCCCAAGGCAGAGCTTAGCTGCAGCCTGTCTTATTTGCAGTTGTAGAGGATGTCATTCGTCATTTTTTATTAGTTGTAAAACTTGACAAAAACAAAAAAGATAAGATAGTTCCAGTAGAATTCTGTTACTTCCTGAGTAATTGGGTTTAAATAGCAGAATAATTCTTGGAAATGCATAAATCTACCTATGTACATTGAATCATATCTTCAGCTTTCCAGAAGACCTTAAATGCTAACTTAACACTATTGATTAAAACTAAACACAGAACTCACTATTTACAAAAGAAGAAGAGGAGGAGGAGGAGGAGGAGGAGGAGGAGAAGGAGAAGGAGAAGGAGGAGGAGAAGAAGAAGAAGAAGAAGAAGAAGAAGAAGAAGAAGAAGAAGAAGAAGAGAAGAAGAAGAAGAAGAAATAAAAACCCCCACAGATTTCTGTCCAGTCATTGGCTTTCTGTGTCTGTGGATATGAGTTCACCAAATGCATGAACTGTCAAGATCACTGCAGATGAATCTTATTACAGTTACAGGAGTAAACTGCCATTTCTAACTCTGTAAGTGAGCACTGTGTAGGGAACAAATGTTTAGGAATAAGCAGTCTAATGCAATCTGGAAAGGTTCTAAGATGCAGTCTAGACACTAAGATCCTTCCTGAAATTAAAAGTTTTCCATCGCATTGTAGGTCGCTTACAGATCATACCTTTGGGCAGAACAGAGCACCTAGCTGCAGCCATGAGGTTGCAAAGGGCTGTGTCTCCCTCTCTGCCACGTGGGCTTGCTTTGCTCACTCTGGCAGAAGCCTCTAGCCAGGTGCTGGGGACAGGCAACCTGGAGCAAATGAGATCACTGGGAGAGGAGCTAAGCCTCCTGACATGGGGACATAAACAGGCTTGGCCCTGTGGCTGTACACCACCTGGAAGCTGCCCCATGAGCAGCCGAGGTCCACAGCATATGCATACTCTGTGGAGGTGGCAGAGGCTGCATGAGGAACCCAGCCTGGGGGTCGACTAACAGGAGCTGGGAAACGGTGAATGTTCTTGCTTATGGGAAAAAAATCTTCTGTAACTTCCAGGAGAGGAGTGAAATTGGATATGATTTCACTTTGGGGCTTCAAAACACCTGTGTATCCAGAGGCCAAATTCTGGGCCTCACAAATTCAGTCACAAGATGTGGACCCTGGGCTTCCATCTTCCTCATAGTGGTTGCCTATCTATAGTCTTGGGTTGCGAATCTCTGTTGTAGTGCTGGCTTTTCAGTGAGTACCTTAGCTAGCAGTTCTGTTCCATATTCGAAAGGCAGTGAGCCAGTCATCCTTGCATTTTTTTTTTCCTTGATACCTATCTTTAAAACATTGTGAAGTGCAGGGCTCAGAGTTTGATTTCCAGTATCAAAAAACAAAACAGAAAAAAAAAAGACTAAAACATTATGGGATTTGCAAGGTGAATAATTTAATGCAGGATACTATAAGATTATTTTATAATGAATAACTCAAAGAACCATATACAAAGAGTGCACGAAATCTCTTCAAACGCTGTCTTAGTTACTTTTTACTCATTGCTGGGACAAATACCTGACACTGGAGGTTTCAATCCATATTCATCTGGCCCAAGGCTTAGTGGAACAGGGCAGAGAGCATCCAGTTTGTGGGGACAGAACAGCAACAATCGCAACAGAGGCAGCCCACCAACTAGGGGAGCAAAGAGCAACAGTGCTAGTCTATCTCTCTGTCTCTCTTTAAATTACATCAGGCTCTCTGCCTTAGCCTATCTGCCTCAGGCCACACCTATAATTCCCGGCAGTACTCAGACCATAATCTCATCAGCATTAAAACACATAATCCCAGTGACTCATGAGTCAAGTCTCAATCTACAGAAGTCCCCACCCCATGATTGCATGAGGATTTGGGGGGACAACTAGACATAAACCATAACACACACCAAAGGCCAAAGTATCCAGTTCAGGGTCTGGGTCCTAATACCCTGCATGAGACCAGCTAAAAATCAAGAACTAATAGCAATGCCTCCCACAAGCCCAACTGGAGGCTTAGAGTCTATGACAATGTCCCATGCAGGCCTGCTTCATGAATCTACACTGAGAAGGCCCAAAGGTCACTGGTAGAAGTTAGAAAGTCTGTGCCTGCAGGATGAAGGGTCTGTGCTAGCAAACTAAGGGATCTGAACTGGAGCCAGGAAGCAATGCTCAGCATAAGCACCAGAGCTCCCCCAAAGGTACCATAGCCATCCTCAGCAACAGTGAGTTCCCAAGCTCCTCCAGCAATGAGGAAAGCCAAATTCCCATTAAGAAAACCAACATGACAAGTTTCTACAGAAGGCTGAGCAGTGCACCATCTTCCTCTGCAGAGCCAGGAAGTGATGCCCAGGATTATGACCACAGCTCCCCCAAAATGAACTGCAGCCATTCTCAGCAACAGTGAAGGTCTCGAGCTCCAAAGTGACAAGAACAGCCAAGTTTGTCAGGATAGCCAGCATGACAAGGCCCTCCACAGCAAAGAGCTCAAGAGAGCCAGCAGGAGCCAGCAGCTTCCAGCAGCTTCCAGCAGCTTCCAGCAGCTTCTAGCAGCTTCTAGCAGCTTCTAGCAGCTGCCAGAAGCTTCCCTAATAGCCTCTTTAGTTCAGCCTCTTATGCCGCCAGCAACAATCCTCAGGTGGTCCTTCCACACCCAGCACCATGCTAGTTCAATTCAGCTGGGTGTAACAGGTTGGCCACCAGTTAGAAATCCATTTAGAAGGAAAAGGGGAGGGCCCAGGAGGAGAGGGAAGGGGAAAGGGGAACAGGGAGAGGGAGGGGAGAGGGAAGGAGGACAGGGAGAGGGACAGGAAGAGGAAGAGGCACAGTATCACATGTGATACTGTCACTGTCCCCATACCACAGCAATAAAAGACTGCCTGATCATACAAAAGCAGGAAAACTTGGAGACCAGTTTAAAAGCTAGGCCTTAAACTTCTATTGCAAAACTGGTCCCATAGTGAAGTTGGCATTATGATATATGGTGCAACTAGTAAGCTTTTTTTTTTTTTTTTTAATAGTTAAAGCAAGAGAAATTATTCCAAAAGACACTGGCAGGCTACCTCGACATGATAGTGATCATCAGACGCTGTAGTGACTATCAGAGGAAGCTACATGGGACGGCCACACCTCCCCTGCTGCACTCTGCTGCTCATTTATGACTTCCTTTTGTAAAATTAGGGTCAGAATGTAGTCCAGCAAGTCATCCGATTAAGATATTATAAAACAGGCGCCAGATTTTTAAACATACAATTGTTGAAAAAGAGCAAGCTTTTTTAAAAAAATTCACTTTCTTATCCTTTGTTTTTTTTTGTTTGTTTGTTTGTTTTTTTTTTTTTTTTTTTTTGTGGTGGGACCAGGGTTCGAACTCACGACCTTGCACTTGCCCAGCAGGCACTTGTGCCTCGGAGCTATCTCCCCAGCCCCCCACTTTCTTATCCTTTGACTTATTTTTTTTTACACAACAATTTTTCTTTTATTTAATTTTGATAATCACCAACATCACAAAATTAAGTCATTATTCTATAAGAAAACACTTCAGCCTGACTTGTTGATTCCGCGTTCTCTGCTGGGGTGAGGCTGCCCGGACCCCCCTTGACGCCAGCTCTGGTTGGCTCTAGAGAGTGAGCTCGTCTTCTCAGATGCTGGGCAAGTTCCTTGACCACTGGGCTTGGTTACAGGAAGATTGGGAAAAACTAAATCCTGCTCTGTTCTTGTGTGTAAATTGAATGGGGCCTCTCTGGAAAGTAACACACAACAGGCCTGTTGTGGGTGTGCTGGACCACAATAGCTGGCAAGCAATACAGCCTTGGGCCTGGCACCAGGACAGCCATCAGGGCTTGCAGTCACTATCCCACCTTCTGTGCAGTGATGGCATTTTCAGAGGAGGCCACCTTTAGATTTGATGCCAATAGTTTTAGACTATCAAATGGCCTATCTTTGATTTGTGGCTTCCTACCCATTGCTATGTCTATGTGATTTCCTGAGGATCACTGTGTTGTGTCTATGTGCAGTATATATGGCTTGTATGTGTGCCTGTGTGCATGCGTGTGTCACCTTACTCTATAGGGATTTCCTACTGCAAACTCTAATTTGATTTGAGAGAGTAAAAGCCATAATCTCCATGATTGTGTGTTTGCTCACAAGGTGTCTGGGCCCATTGTCAGCTTTACATGTGTGATAATGAAGTTCCAAATAAGTAATAAATAAGCAGTGATCTGGGACCTGGTGTAAATCTTTGCCATGTTTTAGACACTGCATGCAAAACAGAACAAAATGAATGCATTCTTTGTTCTTTGGTGGCTACCAGCTCTTAACTCGTGCTGTAAAGTTCAGAAAGATAAGGAACTTACATCCTCTCCCAAGCCTGAACTCACACAAAAGCAAAACCAACTTTTTCTGGGAGACACAGCCCCTCCTCTCCTCTGCCCACAGAGTACTCCCAGCTGCCCCTGACACCCAGCTCACAAAGAGACCTTCCTGTGCCACCATGTGCCGACTGCCAGCGCTGGCCACTGTCTCCCCTGGGACCCTCCTAACCTGAGACCCCACATTGGGTGCTTCCGTCATGCCATGCTCTGAGTGGAGAGAAACCCTCTGAAAGCAGCACCCCAAAGCAGCTGGGAACTTCACTTACTTATTTTTATTTTTAGAAGACAACAAAAAATTAGTAAAATAATGTTAATAATAACAACCACTAGAAATAATACAGATTTCACTAAACAAGATGAAGGAATTCAATAGTGGTTGTTATGTGGCCTATTTTTGTCCTCAAACTAGTTCAGGTTGCTAGATAAAAGCATGCAAAATTGGTTAAAAAAAATTAAAAGGAGCAAACAACTTCAACATTAACTGCTGAGTAGGAATCAGCAGCAGTTTTCCAAGGGATCCTGTGCACACACGCATTGTTCTCCCTTCCCTCTTGTCCCCTTTCCCCTGTCCTAGCTGTTTCTTCCCTTTGAGCCGTTTCTTCCTGTTTCATTCATCTCCAGCCCATTCCCACTGCCCTGGGGAGCTGCGTAGGGGGAGCTTCTGAGGCTTCAGGTTGAGTAGCACAGCGCTGTCTCCTGCAGATCACCCTCTGGGCCACCTGCTTTAGGCTCCCAAGCCCCCAGAGCACAGTTCTCTCTCCAGGGGCACTGTCCGCGGCATAGACTAGATGTGCACATTCAAGCAAGCATCCAATCCATCCTCCAGTTTCTCCCAGTGATGTGTGCAAAACTGCACTGAGGCAGTGGAGCAGGCTGTGCAGGGAACAAGACAATGCCCACAGGTGGCTTCTGAGAAATCAGAGGCACTGGGGCTTCCACAGGCAAGGCTGGAGGTCACAGACTTTCCAGGAGGGAAGGACAGGGTCACAGTTATCACCTGCATTCAGAATGAATGCCAGGTAGACCCAGGCTAGACCCGCTCACAGCTGGAAGGTCAGGGATAGGCTGGAGTGGAAAGTGCCAGGGGGGCTGAAGGGTCTGCAGGTGGCTGGACCACAGCTCTCCATGCTGGTCTTCAGGTCAGGTGACCAAGTCCTACTGAATGGCCAGCAGCCCTAGGAGCAGCAGAGTTAGTGCCCGGCTGGGAAGTCAGGTTGAGTGATGCCAGTCTGGACGGACTCAGGCGTTTCTGGTGGAGTACAAGCCAGGCCCCTCGGTGTCCCTGGGCACAGCAAGAGTCTTGGCAACACAAAGGGACACCCCTGTCTCAGGGATGTGGTGCTAAAGATCAAATTTTTTTCCTGCCCCACGTCAATCCATTCATGAACTTGATTTTTCCTCTTTCTAGTTCTAGAGATGGAACCCAGCACTGTCAACTGAGCTACGTGTATTTACTTATTTATTTATTTATTTAGGTACCGAAATTGAACTCAGGTCCTTAAGCTTGGCAGAGAGGCACTTGTGCTGCTGAACTGTAACCCTTGCCCTACCCTCAGCTATAGCCCTGCCCCTCTTATTTGTTTATTTCAACGTTGAGGCAGGATCTTGCTAAGTCACTAAGCTGCCCAGGCCGGGCTAGAATTTTTAATCCTCTCATCGCAGCCTCACAGAGTGATGGGATTAGAGTGCACATCATTTCGACCTGCTCTGGATGGGCTCACAGTAGTTCATTGGTAGAAAAATGAATACAACTTGAAACCATCATGGTAAGTGAAATAAATCACCCAGAAGCTTAAATATCACATGACTTTTCTTATGTGGGAAAACCAAAATATGAAGAACAAAATAAAGACAGGCATTCTAGCACTGGGAGGCTGAGGCAGGAGGATTCCCGTGAACTCAAGGACAGCCTGGACCACACAGCAGTGAGACCCTGTTTAAAAAAAAAAAAAAAATGGAAAAAGAAAAAAATAAAAGCAGCTAACTAGGAAGCCAGGACACAGCTCTCTCTTCAGTGGGAGGGGCCAAGACGTGGGGCATCAGAGGGAAGGACTCCTGTGGAGGTGTGCCATGCGTGCATACCTCACACAGGAACCCAGAGGTGGTCCACTGTGATGCAGGCTGATGAAGAGTGACAAGAACAGTAGCTCAAAGAAAGTCTCTTAAAAGTCATTGCACAGCACATAAACACAGTGAAAGGCGAGAGCACCCCACCCCATGCCGGCATGCTCTGACAGGGTGGGCTGAATGCACTTGTGCTTCCACCAACTAAGGTTGAAACAGAGCCAGGCATGGATGGAGGCCATGTCCAAGCCCTCACCGAGCCCCAAGAGGTGATGCCTCTCCAGGAGCGAAAGCCTGACGGGAGCCGCCCACAAGAGGGACTGAAAAGTGGTGTCTTGTGCTTAGTTCAACAGCACGGCACTAGAGAGAGCAGTGCTTCAAATACAAATCAGACTTAATGCAAGTGACAGAAATAAAATATGAAAGCATAGCACAATCAGAAAAGGCAGGAAGAAGGTGCCTGAGTCCAGAAAAGAATTAGAAATACAAGCAAAATACTTAAGAGCTGAATGAGTACATGTAGAATTTATAAACACAACTTCTACCACTTCAGGTCAGTGTGAGTAAAATGTTTAAATAAAAGTGTGTGAAAGGTAAAAAAATAACATGGCAAAGTGATAGCTATGGAAGATAAGCAAACAAAACTGAAGAAGAAAAAAGAAAAACAACCTGTAATTCAAAGGACGTTTACTGAGTTTTTTAAGTCTTTTGGAGCTATGCGGATACTTTGCCAATATGTAGCACCTGGGCAAGTGAGCATGAAGGCCCTGGTTGGCTGACAGCAGCGCAGAGAAGCCGGTTGTCAGCACACAAGTCTTATACCAGGAGGTACTGGAGTCACAGACTTAAGCAAAGCATGAGCTCCAGGCTGAAGGCAACCAGGTTGCAACGAGTGCACAACACAGCTTGGTCCGAACCTGTAAAAACTAAGGGCCAACGACCCCGCGGTCTCCTCGCGTGAAGAACTGAGTCACCAGAGGGATAGGGACATGGTGGCCTTGAGACAGGTGCCAGAGCTCACCTGGCATCACACAGGGCGCCCCACCCAAGCTCCTCCACCCGAGACACCCCCCACCCCAGCAGGTGCGAGGACCGAGCTGTAGAGCTGAGTAATGCGAGACTCGCTAACTAAACCACAGGGTCTCTCAGGAAAATCCAGAACGAGGGAGTGCTCTAAAATAAGAAGCCCAAAAGTTCCTTCCTGTGAATTTCAGAAAAAATGACCCAAGACTGAAAGGAAACCCCAGAGCTAAAAGTGCACTTAAAAGGTTAACATGCACATGGTTGGCTGTCATCTGAATTGCGATTCAAAGGGAGGGAAACACTGCCTTTTTGAGATAATTAGAACTTCAAGCATGCAAATGGTTAATCAATGATTACAGAATCACTGCTAATTATATAGTAATTGAGTTGACACATCTTGAATATGTGTACAGAAACACTGATAAGAAAAAACATGTATTTGTGTTTCACCTCAGTACAGGCTGAAGAAAGAGAAGGGGGATACAGGAAGGTGACTGGCCATGGGTTGACGACCCCTAAAAGGTGACGGACAGCTGGGAGTTCCTTAAAATAACCTACCTACTTAGAAATGCTTAAAATTTTACAGAATAAAATGACTGAAACTGTCTTTTGACTAAGGGTCAGGCTCCAAGCAATCAGCTTACTCTGTAGCACACCCAATACTTCTAGGCCTTTATAAATGGAAGTTAGCCAGGCTCATCAGTATAGTACAGGAGGTGCAGTGCCACTCATGCTGCTGTCCTGCAAGCTGTCCCCTTACCCTAAGGGCACACAATAGGGAAGCAGAGACTGCAGCTAACCTGGGACTCTCAAAATGTAAAAAATTTCCAAAGCCCTTTCCAAACCCCCTGCGGCTTAGGAGGGGCCGGGCATGACAGTACACAAGCTTCCGAGAGGCAAATCTTGAAGACGACAACTGTGCTATGACAGGTATGCTGACAGTGACATACACCTCTCTTGCCTTAAGGAGAGAAGTCTTTCCATGGTGCTGCTCTCACCTAAAGCCTGGCTCATCCCGACATGTAACAGGTGCACCTGACAGGGTGGCTCTGGGCTGTGCAGGGACCCTCCGGTGACCAGGCGGCTGATGGAGCCTCCTAGCAATTACAACTCATCTTCTTCTTGTTTGTTAAATCTTCACCTGCTCCTAGATTAGCTGCTATTCCTAAAACATGACTTGGAGTTAGAAAGGAAGGCTGGCATTTCACATATCATCTTTAGTATAAGAGTGAAGTCTACACCTAACATAATAAATTTCTGAGACAGATGAGTCTTGAGGCCTATTTCATTTAAATGTGGATTTAGACACCTCAGAACTATACCAGCTTGTCACCAGAAGTTATTTTAGCTCATTGAGATGCAGTGCAGGACCCTGGAGTATAGAGAAAGATGGGAGATGGGCTACTTAGTAACTATTTGAAAAGTACAATTTGGCTACTTTCCAGGGACACTGACAGGGATAGCTCTTTCCAGAGCTGTGAAGTTGTAATGCCTGTACTAAGCAAGGCTCTAACTTGGCAGTCACCTGCTTCAAGAGCCAGGACCAGGGGAGGGAGACACACCACATGGAGCCTTCCTGGAGATTCACCAGCCTCCTAGGAAAACTACACATTTGCTTCCAAAACCTCTTATCCAGTTGTCTCATTCAGCAGTCCTGTGACACACATTTCAGGATGCAGAAGGACAGACAGCATTGCTCCTGAGATTTGCGGTCCTCACTCACTCATATACATGGGTGTCCTATCTTTCTTCTGCCTCAAGATCATAATCCTCAAGATCTGCAGCACCCCTCCAACCTTCCACCTGTGAGTGAGCAGCTACAAGACTGTTTCTCCCCAACAAGTGACTGCCTCAGGTTGTCCAAAGATGCTCCTCCCTCACGGAGGAGCAGGCAGCCTCTGTCCAGACTCACAGGCTTGGCTATACATTGCAGTTCTGGATGGAAAACCACCCAGCCTGTTCCAGTTCTCCCAAGAGGAATGCCAGATTCCCTGGTCATTCAGATCCTAAACCATTAACTTTGACCCCAGCTCCAGGCCTGGTGGGTCCACTGCTGTCTGCGCTGGAGTCAGTCTCCCTGGAGCCAAGAAGAGCCTTCTTCCCCTGTAGCTTTGGCTGAGCTAAATTCTTCACAGAGTGCCAGGCACACTTCCCATCCCAGTTTACCGACAAGGAAACGGAAGCTCAGCAAAGTCAAGATCTCTGAGTCAGGTCTCACAGCTCCAGGGTTCAAACCCAGGCAGGCAGGATTTAATTGAGGGCTCAGTGCATGGCATTTGCTCTTTTTCTGAAGGTGAAAATCTTTATTATCTTATTTTAAACAGCAGAAGTTTGAGTGCAGTGCTGCTGAGCTCCAAAGGCAGCAATGGGAGCCTTCTCATAGCAGACAAAATACAATAATTTTAACTTGAAATCTTTTACAATAAATGTGTTCATGCAGGGTGTGTTCCCCTCATGCTGATGTGAGCCTTTCTCCCAGCTAAAGCCTGCCCCCTGCTGGCATTTCTGATTTCTGCTTTGCAAGGATATCTCACTGTGAGGTGCAGGACTGAAAGATGTCAAGTGAAATGACAGAAACCAAGACAGAAAGGCTCAGGCTGGAATGTCTGCCCTTGGTCTGTGGGCACTGGAGCACAGATTAACAGCTGCTGGAGGACGGGAGGTTGGGTGGGTCACAAAGACGAAACCCTGGCTAGAGTGAGGTCTGAGGTGTGTTAGGTAGCCCGGCAGCCACTACAGTAAACAGTATGTTGGGTTCTGGAAAAAAGGCAGAGAGATTGGGGGTTAAGTGTTCTTAGAACAAAATGTACAGCCCTGTGAAGTGATGAACACGCTTAGGTTTATTCCTGCCACAGCGTGTGTGTCTGTGCATGTGTACATGTGGTCACCCTGAGATGCTGGAATCCAAGGGCTCTTGCACCTAGAATGCCACAGACACTTACATGCACAGATGAATGGCTGGCTTCAGGTCACCTGCATGCACACATACCTCCAGGCCAGCAGGATGCCTGTGCAGATACAATGTAAGCTATAGACACTATCTGGAGCTGTTTGGGTAATGCCAAGAACAAGAACAAGGGTGTGCTCCTGTTTATTAATGTGGGCCAGGCCTTCCTCCTGCCTACTTGCAGCCATGGTTGGTGGACTCCAGCATGTACTGCCTAACACCCTGTGGTGCCTGACAGACACATAGGACTGTATCTGGCAAGTAAATAAATAAATAAATAAATAAGCAAGCAAGAATGCTGTTGAGGACAGAGCCCGACAGTGGGGCCGCTAAAACAAACCTGCCCTCTGTTGTTCAGAAAAACCAGCTTTCTGCTTGCTGTAAGACAATGTGGAATTTCAAACCATAATGTAAGGTCAGGACTACATTCTCATTTCCTCGCGGTGGTGAGGGGCACCGCTGGCTGCCTCTGATTTCTAAGGAGTGGGACATGCACCACGCTCCAGCACTGCAGAGGAGTGCTCACGAGTGGTTCAGTCAGGTGGTTCTGAGGGTGGTGGTGCCAGCTGGCCTTCCACCTGGGGAAGGGATCCACAGTGCAAAGCCTCGGCCCTGCACTCCCATCTCTTGTCTGCAGTGGCTCCTGCTCCCTCTCGGTGTCTCTCCCCTCTGACACCTGAGGACCTTGCAGACTGGGTCCTGTGAGCACTGAACCAAGAGGACATCAGCACTGCGACCCACAGATTCACGTGGAGAGGACATGCCCTGTAGAGGGGTGACAGTGTCTGCATGTGTGCCCAGCAGGCAAGCACACCTGAACTTCACTGGAGTGTGTGCTGGCTTGGGCTCAAAACTGCACTTGATATAATTTCAGTTAGGCTTGATGGAAAAGCAGAACTTTATCATGAGAAGGTGTATGTGTAAGAGCATTTGCTCTGATTGCCAGGATTTTCCAAGTGAAACACATAGAACTCCTCAGCAGAATAGCATCTTCCCACCTCTGCCTCTGGTGTTCATGCAATGACTCCTGGATCCACCTGATAATCTCTCCAAAGTTGGTAGAGTGGAGAAATGAATTAAGCCAGTAGATGCTCAGTGCATGGGACAGGACTCAACACTGAAATTTACAGGAGAGGCAAGCAGAAGTCTAGTGTTATTGCCAGCATCAACACCAGAGATAAAAATAATCCAATCTAGTGCTGCAAGCCTCCAAAGTTTTAAGCTACTCAAAA
Organism: Myocastor coypus; assembly: GCA_004027025.1. Lineage (NCBI taxonomy): Eukaryota > Metazoa > Chordata > Mammalia > Rodentia > Myocastoridae > Myocastor > Myocastor coypus. Next base: position 38,504 of record PVJA010001268.1, on the reverse strand, counting down.
ATAAAGTGGGGCCCAACCCTCCAAAGAAATGTACAACTCATTGACTTAGCAACTTCTGAATGTTGATCATATAAATAGAAGGGAAGGAATTTTTAAAAAGCAATCACATGAGAACAGAGTAAGTGACCCCTAGGTAAAGATGTGTGATGTGAATCTGTTACTCAGAGGCTGCTTTGAGTGACAGAGAGGTCAGAGGTATCCAGGGCACCTATTTTGTTACAGCATCAAAGACAACCCCTGTACTCTCGGCACTTACCAACCCACCTAATGGACTCCCAGCAGCCTCTAAACCCACGCCCACAGCCTGCTCCTGGCCTCTGTGCATGACTTCTAGGAGCAGAAGTGTAGCATGAGGGTGCGTTTCCCTCCGAAGATGGCAGTGCAGCATTTTCAGATGGAGGATCTGGCTCCCAGTGGCTGAAACCCCTTGATCACTAAGCAGGTTCTGGCATGATGACCAATGCAGGTACAAGGCTGCCCAAGCCAACCCTGGGGAGGAAGATAGTGCACAAGTCTATGGAGATCTGGACCAGCAGCTGGACAGGTGGGCAAGACGTGGCAGGGCTGAGACCCCAGCCACCCTTAAGGTCTGGAGCACCCTGGGAGAGGGAGAGAATCTATCGTGGGCCGTGGGCTACAGCTCAACCCCAGAGATGGGGAGCAGAAGGGCTCAGGACTCGCTGGAGCAAGTAGTTGTTCAAAAGGTGAGCCTGCCCATCTGTGCCTTTTAGGTTAAGGAATGCATTCCTGGGCACAGGCCAGGGCACGCATGCGCACACCCACCCATACACACACCATGAACATTCCACATTTTGTGATTTCACAGTGCACCCATCACCCATGGATTATTGCCAATACCTGCACTATATCTTTGCCTGTACAGAATGTATAAAATTAGGGGAGATGTGAGTATAGTCCTTCAGTCCACACAAAGCTGTTAGAGGTGAGCAGAAAACACAGAGGCATCCATGGCAGGTGAGCTGGGAGAAAACTCATGTGTCAGGGTGAGTGGAAACAGATGCAAAGGACTGGGTATTAGGAAGATCACGCTGGCCCCACTGTGCCCCTCCATCCAAAATCTGGGGCTGTCAGAATGGCTGGTTACCATGGTTATAGTCATCAGTGCCATTTCCAGACCACGTCCTTCATGCTGCGCCAGCACATGCTCAACAATTCCACGGAAGAGTGGTGTCCTCGTCAGCTCATGTGTCCACTACAGGAAATAACTCTTGGAGTCCCTTGTTTCAAAAGCTTCTCATTAAAAGGTTAAATACTGAGCAAGACTAAGAATACAAAAATAGTATCCTGAAGAACAGCTGGGCTCTGGTTCCGTTCCTGTGAGACCCATGCTATGAGGGGGGCAACGCTGTGGTGGCTCTGGACACCAGTCTCCTAAGGCAGCCCGTGTGACTGCATGGGAGAGGACACTAGGAGTCTGGCTCCTTCCTGCCCAAATGCCCTTGGCAGATGGGGCTGAGACCAGGCCTGGCCCAGGAGGAAGTGCACATCAGAAGCTGCACAGAATGGGTGCAGGCGGTGCCAGCCCAGAACCAGGGTCAGCAGGAAGCCCGGCCAAGGGCGAGCGCACTGCTTTCTGTTAATATAAACTGTAATTTTAAAAATCTTTTATTTACTTATTTGGTGCAGGGTCTTGATACTCAGCTCGGACTTGTGGTCATCCTCCTGTCTCAGCCTTCCCAGCACTGGGATTACGGGCCTATGCCAGAGACTGCTGGGCAAGTTCCCTGAGCCCTCCTGGCCTCCATTTCCTGCCTATAACACAGGAATGAAACTGTACACTTGGAGTTGCTGCTGTGAAGACTAAGTGAATTCACTGATACAAGGTATGAGTTGCCCACGGGCTTCCCTCACTGGTAGTCGTTAGCCAGCCACATTTTTCAGCTCTTAAGTCTTGTAAATTGCCACAGAGATGGCCCGGAGTTGCCCTGCTGGGGCCATTGCAAGTTTTTAACTTCAGTGTTCTGATCCAATGCACCATTCAGAAAGCATCACAAATGCTTTTCTAGTGACGTTCCTGCCCACTGACATGCTCGTCTTTTCCCGGTTCATGCTTCTGGTGCTCAGGGCAGTGGTTTCACAATATGAAAACAGTGGAAAGAGAGCAGAGATGTTTAAAGCCAAATGTAATGTAGGCTAAGCCTGAATTTATTATAAGGTATCTCTATCACTGAGCAAGAATTAAGTTCTTGAAGATCAGTTCAACAAGCAGTGCTCTACTGAGTCTTTATTAAATGCTTCTCAGACTTCAGTGCACAGGGCAATCTTTGCAGAATGGTATTTAAATGCAAATTCCCATGCCCTGAGAATAAAATCTGCCTTAATGTGTCTGGACAGAGCTCGAAGATCCACGAGGCTGGAGCAGCTCATGTGGCAGGGGAAGATGCTTTGAGGGCGAGCTCAGAATTCAGCCCAGAGCCAAGTCCTCGGATGCTGGGCTGGGTGCACACTGGTGATCCTACACAGCCACCAGGACAAGGGCGGTGCAAGCAGGTACTTTAGGGAACCTTGAGGAAAGGCTGGAGCTCCAGGTCATGAGTAGCACACTGGGAGAAATTGCTCCGGGCAATTTACCTCAGATAACCTGCAACTTACTTTCCCATTTGTCTCTCTCTTAAAATGTGTCTTTTGTTTTGTTTTGTTTTGTTTTATGTATTTAGTACAGGATCTCACCATGCAGGTCATGCTTGTAGTGATCCTCTTGTTTCAGCCTCCCCAGTGTTGGGATTACAGGCTTGTGCCACCACGCCTGGACTTAGTTGCTGGCTCAGTACACCCAGAGCAGAGCCAACACAGCAAACACAGCATGTGGAGCTGAGGACTGAACCCAGGTTCCTGCACTTACCAGACAGGTGCTTAGACCACTGAGCTATTTCCCCATTTGTCTCTCAAAGCAACAAACACAACATAAATCCAAATGAAACCTCTATAGATTTCCTCATTATTTCAAATCGATAGTTCCCAACCAGGTCCTAAATTTTTAAACAACTACCCGGCTCCCTTCCAAAAAGCAGGAAGGGTCCAGAATCCAGGACACAGACCAAGTCTGGTGTGTGGAGGTCAGCCCGCCCTGATCATCCCTAGAAACACTCTGAGCAAGGTGAGCTCTCCAAAACCCTTGGGCCACCCTAGCAAGGCACAGACTCTGTTGCTCATCTGGCTTCATGCGGTGGGGACTCATCACAGGACTGAGGGGAAATTTTGTGACCCTGGACCTGAGACAGTGGTGGGGATAAGGAGTGGGCACCAGTGCTGCCCACTCAATAGCAGTCAAGAGGCGGTGCCCTGCAGGGAACAGGGACAGAAGAGCCCTGCACACAGTGCCACGGGGCTGTCCTGACCACAGATCACATAGGCAGCCTGAGTCTGCATAGCAGCTGTGCTCTGTTGTTTGTTATGAGTCAGTGCTGAAAGAAATGACGAGAAGACCCAATGAATGCGGCTCCAGAGGGCTCACTGAGATCTGTCTCTCTCCAAGTGAGCTCGGAGCTCCAGAAGCATCTCACTTGCACTGAGGGCTAAAAGCAGACTATGGAATTTGCATGATCACTTTAGTGAAGGAGGACTACAATCCCTATTGACCTCCATCATTTGCCTAACGCTAGGTTCTCACAAATGCCAACTGAAAACATTCCAAGCAGGGGAGAAGACAAACATTAACATCCCAAGCAAGGGAGGAGACAACAAACAGGGAACCAGCAGCTTTCTGGGAGTTTCAAGTAACAGACCGCAGCTGTCCCTGGGCTTTGTTTATTGCTCCCTGCTCCCTCTGGATATTAGACTTTGGTCTCATTTCTGTATTCCTACAGTGCTCACATCACCGTGAAGCCCCCTGACCCTGGCATCTCCCTACGTAGCTTACACTGTCCTCAAACTCATGGTAATCATCTTGCTTCAGCCTCCTGAGCGTTGGGATTGCAGGTGTGCACCACCGTACCTGGCTCACCACAAAGCTGTCAGAAGCATGAGACCAGGAGAATTCCAAAAGCCAAAGGAGATACATGCCAGGTCACACCTGAGGAAAGTCCCATTAGGCCAACATTGGATTTCTCAAAGGAAGCCTTACAGGGTGGAGAGTGCAGAGACATATTTTGAATTCTGAAAGGAAATAATGGTCAGCCAAGAATACATCTCCAAAGAAAGCTGACCTTCAGAAATAAGCAGAAAGACAGAGTTCTAAAGTTAAGAAGAGACTGAAGGAATTCCTTGCCACTTGAGGGAGTCCTGCACCCTGAAGCTGAAGCAAAAGAACCCCGTCATGAAAACATGTACAAGTGTGGCACTCACGGGTGACTAGGACATGGACAAATAGAGTGAAAGAAAGTCATGCCTTTTCAGCACAACAGCCCCTATTACAAAGAAGAATGAGAGGAAGAAAAGAATGAAGATCATTCAAAACAAAGAAACGCAACACAGTGGGGGAGGAAGCCCCCTCACAGTTACAGCAATCTTGGAGGCAAAATGAGTCCACCATGAGAGAAAACGGCCTGACTTGGTGGGTGTGACCTCAAAGCCCACACATGCTGCCTCCCCTCACCATGAGGATGCACACAGACTGAAGGCAGCAAACACCAAAGGTGGCAGCAGAAGTGGCTCCAGGGCCAGCAGAGCAGCCACCCTCATGTGGGACAGAGATAAGAGTAGGCGGGTGTCCATGTCGGGAGGGTGGTGGGGCACAGGCTCGCCTGGGCTCTGTGCTCAGAAACATGAGCACTTACAGTAAGACAAAAGCTTGCCAAGAAACAAAGGAGACTGGTAGATAATTATCAAGGTATCAGTGCCACAAAATAAATAATCAGCATGACTGTGGGTGCAGCCAGCACCAGAGCACCCCATTTCCTAGAGCAGACATCACTCATGCTAACTGAGAGGCAGAAGCAAGGAGACTGCCCCGTCAACTGCTGTCATGCAGACAGGACACAGGGGTGCTGTGGTAATGAGTCCCACAGACCAAGGGGCTGTGGTGCTGACCACACACCATCTGGCCCCTAGGCTGCACATTCCTCTCCCCAGCATGCAGGCCGTCCTCTGCACCAGAGAAGGTCTGCAGCAGCTGTCCCAGGACCTAAGTCCTAGCTCATCCTTCTCTGCCACGGTGGGACACAACTAGAAGCCAAAAACAAAAGGCAAGACAGAGAGGAAAGAAAGGCAGCAGGAAGGGCATGGGGTGCACTGGGTCCACGTGTCAGCTCCGCACCAGAATATGGGCACTGGGAGCTGCAGACATGGACTGACCTAGATGCAGAGGATAGCCACAGACTTGGGACAACTGACATGCTATGGAATGAACAAGCTGAACGATGGAAATAGAAAATGGGTTTAAAAGATGGGTGCAAATGAGCTTATAAATAAAACATTCTAAAAATCGCATGATACAGCAAAACCACAAGCATTCCTAAGGAGAAAATTTAGCAGCTAGTTTGAAAATTCAGAACAGTTTGAAGTACACAACCTAACAGTACCTCAAAGATACATGACCACCCAGCCCCAACTTAGAAGGAGCTCTCTTCTAAGGCCAGAAGAGGGAAGAAGTGAAATATATAGGGTCAGTCCCATCCTCTCCTTCCTCATCATTAGAGTTATTTATTGAGTCTTCTGTCTTTGTTCTAGGTTACTGAAGTTAAAGATCTGTCAGTTTTATTCATCTTTTCAAAAAAGCAGTTCTCAGTTTCTTGGTCATTTGTCCTGTTTCCAGCTTCTCAGGAATATTGGAATTTCCTTTTCTCCATCATAGCTGGCTTTGGTATGCCAATAATGCTGGCCTCAAATACTGGCTTTAAATGTATTCTGTCCCTTTCAATATTTTAGAATAATTGAGGATAACTCTTTCCAGTATCTCTGATGAATACAGAAGCAAAAATTCTCAGTCAAAGCCAGCCAAATGCAACAGTTCATCAGGAAGATGATTCGCTATGATCAAGTGGATTTACTCTAGGAATACAAGGGCAGTTCAAGTGAGGGAAATCAATAAATGTGATCTATCATACCAACAACTGGATGACAAAGCCAAGTGATCATCTCAATAGCTGCAGAAGTTCTTGATACAAGTCAACGCCCTTTGTGACAAGCGTCTGGAATAAAGCAGGTGTTCTGCTGTACCTCAGTACTTGACTGGCTGTTCTGGCAGGTAGGCTGAGAGCTAATGTCAATCAGTACCAGATGTAACATTCTGATGGAAAGGGCAGCCATCTGGAGACAAGAAACATACATGAGTCCTAGCCTGCACATCAGGTACCAAGCACACGAGAAGGCTTGGGACAGAAGTTTTACATCAAGACGCATCGAGTGCAGATGCTGAGGAGTTTCCAAAAGACCAAGTGTCTAGACAAGGCTGTAGAAGGGCTGTAAAGGCGGAAAATGCAGCTGTGACAAGCCCACAGCCAGCATCACACAGAAGAGGAAAGCTTCAAGCTCCTCCAAGATCAGGAACATGACAAGCACATCTCTTTTGGTCCTCCCACCTAATATAGTACCTGAAGCTCCACCCACAGTACCTGGGCAAAAGAAAGCAAAAATGAATAAAAGCAAGAAGAGAGGAAATAGGGTTCGCCAAATAGCCCAGCAGATTAAAGTGCCTGCAAGCAGATATAGGGGCTGGGGGCTCAATCCCCAGGCCTGCCATGCCAGCCCTGCCTCTGGGGCATACTGAGATGGCAATTGAGACCGGGCATGGTGGTGCATGCCTGTAATCGTAGCTCTTGGGAAGCTGTAAACAGATGGATCACTACAAGTCCAATCTAGTGGTAAGACTCTGAACACCCTATAGACCCTTCTCTAAAAAATAAAAAATAAAAAATAAAAAATAAATGAGAAGAGAGGAAGCCAAAGAATCCCTGTTTGTAGATCACAGGATTATATACAAGAGAAAACCTAGACTCCATCAAAAGACAACTAAAGCTAATAAATTCAGTATAGTTGCATGACTCTAAATTCATATGCAAAACTAAGGAACCATTCTATACAGTAATATTGAATGTTTTGAGGGAGATATCATGAAAGCAATCCCACTCATTATATTTACAAAAGCAAAATATCTACAACAAAGTTTGACTGAGGAAATAGTTGTCCCAGCAGTGAAAGTTATAAAACACTAATAAAAATATTGAAATGATGACAAAACAGAAATCCTTCTGTGTTCACAGACTAAAGAAATAGTACTTTTTAAATGTCATTATATAGTGCATGCCTGTAATCCCAGCACTCAGGCGCCTGAGTTGGGAGGACCATTAAAAGTTTGAGACAAGCCTGGGTTGCAAAGTGAGCTCAAGGCCAGCCTGAACTGCATTTCAAGACCCTCAAAACCCTGTTTAAAGAAAAGAAAGGACAAAAACATAAATAAGTGTCATTATAAAGCAATGGGCAGATTAAATGCAGTCCATATGAAAACACCAGTCTTATTCAAAGAACCAGAAATATGTGATCTTAAAAATTTGATCCTAAAAATTCCTATGAATAGCTGAATTATCCAAAGCTATCTTGCCAAAATGAGCAAAGACAGGGGCAAGACCTGATTTCAAGAAATATTACAGACCTACAGTAACCAAAACAGCACAGCACTAGCATCAAAACACGTAGATTGCAAAACAGAACAGATTTCCCAAACATAAACTGGTGCATCCAGGCAAATGACCCTTAACAGAAGTGTTCACAGTTTATGGCATCCCATGCAATGGGAAAGGACAGACTCTTCGGCAAATAGTGCCAGGGAAAGTGGCTATCTACAACCCCTATGTGTCATCAGTACAAAGACTAACTGAAACTGGATCAAAGACATACATGGAAGACCTAAAATCATGAAATGCCATAAGACAACAGAATTAACCCTTTGAGATACTGGTATGGACACTGATTTTTTTAGATACACTTCCAAAAGCTTGAGAACCAAAACATAGAGATGGAAATTAGAGCAAACCAAAAAGCTTCTGTGTAGCTGAGGAAACAACCAACAGAGTGAAGAGAGAGTGCGCAGGGGGAAGCAAGCATCAGAAAGCGCCTTCCTTGCCTGCTATAAAAATTGAACAAAATGGAGTAAAGAATTAAATCTACGAATTGAAACTATGAAATTACTAAAAGAAAACAGAAGAAATGCTGCAAAACACTGGATAGGGAAAAGATTTTTAGATAAAACCCCCAAAAGCATAGGAAACAAGAGCAAGAAAGACAAATGGTATTTACATGACACTAAAAACCTTTTGCACAGCAAAGCAATCAGGAGGAGAAGACATTTGTGAGCTACATCTGAAAGTAATTTGATATCTAGAAAATATCAGAAACTCTAAAAACTCAAGAGCAAACAAAAACGTTTAAATTGGGTATGAGATCTAAACAGACATTTCTCAAAAGGAGACACAGAAGGAGCAGACATGTAACAATGTTTGGTATCCTTAAATTATCAGAGAAATGCAAATCAAACAATAAGTTATCACCTCACCCCATAAGAATGGCTATCATTAAAAAGATGAGCGGTGACGTGCTGGAGAGATATGGTGAGAAGGGCCATCTTACACACTCTCATTGCACATGTAAGTTAGAACAGCTACCACGGAAAGCCATATGGGTGCTCCACCAAAAAGTTAAAATCAAAACCACAACATTTCTGGCCCAGTAACCACTCTACAGGTTGTGTATGCAAAGGTATGCAAAGAAAGTGAAATCAGTGTGTCCAAGTGACAGCTGCCTCCCACCGACTCATATTGCAGCATGACTCACCATAGCCAAGAAGCTGAAGCTACCATATTTCCCTGCAAATAAAACTGAGTCACATATTATTTTTGTTCCAAAAGACAACATAAGGCTTACTTTCAGAGGACATCTTATTTTTTCATATACAAAATATACATTTATTCATGTGTAAAGAACTGTGTTTTATTATGTACAATATCTACATTTATTCAAATGCAGCCATGTCATCTTCCAAAACATGACCATAATTCTCCGAATCCTAAATTCTGTCCTGAATTTCTTGTGACTCCACTTCCTGTAGAACCCTGGGCCCGATTTCTCATGTCCAGCACTCCAGCTCCCCTTCAGTGAGCACTTCTGGTCTGTGCACCCTGTTCCTCATGCTTCGGCCACACAGCTGTCAGTGAATTATCCCATGAGTTACTTCCAAGTCACAGCCTCTTGCAAGCTGAGCTTCACATTTTCCATTCAACACAGTGTTAACTGAAAACTTTCTGAACTTTCGAGGTTTACCAGCAAAGTTAATGACAATTCGGGAGGCTGAGGAAGGAGGATCATTGTGAGTTTGATGCCAGCCTGAGCTACAAAGTGAGCTCAAGGCCAACCTGAACCACACAGTAAGGCCCTGCCTCAAAAAAAAAAGAAGACAATTTATGGATGATGGTCCATGCACAAGTGACAAAAACTGTAGGCACCAAAATTTAGAAAGCATTGATTTGCTTCACACAATTGCATTAAGTAGGCTCATTACAATACATGATGCTCAGAGTTATGGAGACTCCCATCAGACACAACCACGCTGGTGCACGGCCAAGCACACACATGTTACCGTGCACTGTATCTGAGTTCAAACTGGTCATTCTGCAAGAAGCCTCAACTCACCTGCTTACACAGGGGTTTGCCTCTCACCGAAAGATGCCCACTTGAATATTTACAGGTATTTAATTACAATTCATATTGTCCTTTATTTTAAACATTAGTGTGAACAGTGTATTATATATTGATATTATTTTGTAACTCAATGTCTGCCATATGCTGCAGCAGACTTACTGAATATGTCTATCTGGCTGATGATATTAACTGGGCTTATTGTCAGTATAGGCCTTATCCTGTGAACACCCTGAATAGTTCACTAGGGTTTATTTTCTGGCTACATTTTATTTTCGTGGAAGTAGGGAACCTCCATGTCTGTCTGTGGTGGGTGGACAGAAAACATGGGCTATACACACACCGTGGACCCCTGCTCAGGCCTGTCACTGTGGTAATGCGGGTGGAATTGGACAGCCTTATGTTAAGTGAATAAGCCAGGCACAGAGGGAGCAATGCTGCAGGCTTCACCAGTATGTGGACCCTGAAGAGGTTAGTTGCAGAGAGGCTGAAGTTGGGACGGAGGTCATCTGCAGCTGGGGACACAGGGTTGGGGAGATGAGGTGGCACTGACCCGGGGACCTGGAGATCTAGTTCAATAGCAATTATGCAGTGGGTGACTCAGGTAGCAGTGACTGTCCACTTCAAAGAGCTACAAGAGCAGGTGTTGACAGTTTTCACCAATAAGATATAGTGAATGTTTCAGGAGATAAATAAGTTTAACCTGATTGAAATATATAATCCGTCCTTAGACTGAGACATAACATGCAACCCCATTAATATGCAGTTTGACCTTCTATGCATCACTGGAAACCTAAAGTAAAACATAAAAGTTGATGATCTATTGTTCTTGCTAACAGGTGTTATAATGGCTAATATCAAAAAATAATTAGTGCTTACGTAAGTAAACTCATTCCTTCCATGAATATTTATTACTTATTATCTGAAATTGATTAGGTGCCAGAGACACCAAGACTCAGGCAGCTGGGCAGAGCACTGCTAAGTAGACAGTGAGGCTGGGGCAGAGCCAGGCACAGCGAGGCCGGGAGCGTGGCACTGGGTACGCACTGCACAAGCTCCATGAAACACTAGAGACCCAGGTGATGAGATATTCAAAGTCAAGCCTTAAATTTTCAACAAATAGTCACTAAAAGGATAATACCAGGGGTGGTGTTCCAAGCCATGAGGACAGAGGGGTCCAGGCCCACAATGGGGATCTCAATGGCTCAACGGGGCAGGCACATGGCACCCACTACAAGTATCAAGGCCAGGGGCAACAGGACAGGGAGACTACTGACCAGGAAATATAGCTAAGAACTTCAAAATTGGTTACTGGCTCTGAGGGCTACATAGCGGTGTAGCTACCACTCCCAGTTCTGCCCTACCCAGGGCTGGAGTATGGGAAGTCAATATTAAATCCTCAATGCATTTATTTAACTCTATCATTAGTTTTATTTCTATTCATCTGCGTTTTGATAATTAATATTTATGGAGGAATGGACATCGATTATTTATGAGTGAACAAATACATGCACATCAGGGGTGGCTTAGCCGGGAGGCTTGGTGACAGCTGTCCTCCCTTAGCCTGAAGGTGTCAGGCAGGACCTTGAAGTAAGGAGATGTTCACATTACAAAGCACTAATGGTGGGAGGATGGAGGGTGCAGGCTGGAGACAGGGCTATTTTGGCCATCCAGGCTGCCCAGGACCTGAGCTACCTCAAGGCCTGTGGAACTGGGCAGGAGCAAGGGCCATGAAATGGGGTGCATCCTGGAAAATGACCAACTAGACTTTGTCACTGGGGACTCAGGAGGCCAAGGGCTGAAAACAAACAAGAGACCCTTTCTGAGCTTGGAGCCAAGTGGAGGAGAGCTGTGTGGTGCTTGGGTTGCAAGCACCCTTGGAGCTGTGGACGGCTCCAGCATCACACGTGGGAAAGTTGGAGGGTCCCTCATGCATGCAATGGGATACTGACTCAGGATACTGACAGAAAGTGCTAGGAGAACACCAGGCCGGAGAATGGTACAGTCACCCTTGGTCCATTGGCCCAAGGCTCCTCTGCTCAATTAAGATGGAAGCTATGAATTGGCAAAGTACAGCTCTGCTAGCACCCCTGCCATCACCACACACCAGGTGGCAGGGGGGCGCCCCTTAGCTGGTGTGCGCACAAGTGTACATGTGTGCCCAGAGAGGGAAACAAAGAAGGACAGGCCAACTAAGGGGACTCTGAACTGTACAAGAAAAGCAGAGGAAGGGCAGGTAGAGAAGAAATAAGTGCAGAGAAGAAAAGCTTTGGTCAGGGGAAAGCATCTGACAGAGCTGGGAACCAGCAAGCCCAGGGAACGGGGAGAAGGGGGACGGACTCACAGTTAAACAGTGTTGCCGGGCCTCCTCCTCCTCCTCGCAGTGCAATTAGGCAACCCCACAATGGGAGCATCACAGGCTTATGGACAGGACAGATTTAGAAAGAATACGCATGCGCACTTTCCTCAATCACCTCTGACAGACATTCACTGGTCTGAGGTCAGCAGTGTGCACCTCATTCTGCAGCTGGTCAAGGCAGTGGCACGTGATGGATGCTAGTTACACAGCTAGAGCAGGTCACCTCCATCATGGTGCTTGACCTCACTCCCTCTAAGTCACTAATAGCATGGTGACACCAATACTTGGCCCCATGACACGTCACCGACCTCCTGCTAGCAAAATATAGAGGTAATTGCAACCCAAGCACCACACAGGTCATTTTATTCTTACTAAAAAAAAGCATCCCAGAGTGTTTCTCACCATTCACCTAGACACTGCCCTTCACAATGTTTTAAATCTTAGGCAAATCAAGCCCTGACCTGAGTCACCCAGGAAAGCAGAAAGGCTGGGAACAAAGAACCAAAGTGTGCTCTCTCTTTCCCTCTTTCTCTTTCCTTTTCCCTCTCTCTTCACTTCCCCTCCCTCTTTCATTCCCTTCTTCCCCCTTCCTCTATCAAACTTTATAATTTATAAGCAAAAACTAAGGGAAAAAGCCTTCCTAAACTCGTAAGCTCATTTCACGAGAAGCTACTATCATCAAATAGTCCTAGAAAATTGTCACCTGCTGAGGTTTTTTCCCTGGGAAACTTCTTAAATATCCTTTTTAATTAAGGCCATTCAATTTAGGAAGAACCTATTAGACAACAGCCACAGAGTATTTTTCATTGGACATGACTAAGTGTTCTCTGTAGAGGTTGGCAGGAACTTTATTTGGGCTTAAATCTTACTTTCATTTCCTTGCTCTAGAAATCTCTGCACTGGAGAGGAGCCTGAGAGCTGGCATCAGCCATGAGGGGAGCAGCTCTGTCCCACCATCCATGGTGGCTCCCAGCACCAGATCCATCAGTGCACCGAGCCTTGAATGACATCACAAGAAGACAGAGGACAGTGTTCAAAAATGTGCAAGTGAGTGATTCTGTCAGGTGCAGAACACATCTACACAGAGGGAGAGAGACACTGCCAAAACTCCATCTGGGCTGAGTGGCACAGCTCTAAGCAACTGAGTGTTACCTCTGCTCCACTTGGAAAGAGCCCAAGTGTCCCTCCCTGACAATGGATGTCCAGAGATGTAGGCAATCATCCCCAAAGGCCACAAGACTCACTGGTCCTCCCAGTCAGCTCTGGAGGGCAGGGTTGGCCCCCTCCCCAGGTCTTGGGTGAGTTCCAGCACCAATAATGTTATGGCTAGTATTCCTCTGCAGAGCAGCACGTGACATGCAAGATAGTGTTTCTCTTCAAACTCTTGATCTTTGAATTTTTCTAGGTAACATAAATGAATTTTATACAAAAATTCTAAAACTTGTAACCTTTGGCATAAATTAAAAGGCAAGGAGCAACTCTGCCCTGCCATAAGAGGGTTCCTGCTCTCCTGCTGGGGACAGCGGTTCTGGGCAGCCTAGGAGGCCCAGAAGAGAACATAAGGGGCAGCACAGTGCCAGGCCCCGCCCTGTGAGCTAGGCCATGGGGGACATTACTGCCCAGCCAGTCCCAGCCATGGCAGAAGGTGAGAACCAGAGGCAGTGCTCTGCAGTCACCCCATCCTTCTTACACCACAGCGTCTCACTTTCCTGCTTCACTACTTTTCTCCCAAAACTTCTACCCCATTTCTTTCCACCATGGTGTTGAAAGCAGAAGGAAGGGGCCTGGCTGCACTTGAAAGCCTCAATGGCAGGGCAGAGTCCTCTCGCACTCCTGCTGACATTCCCAGTAGCACAAGCAAAGCCAAGCCTCGGTTCCATGCAGCTGCCCCACGCAGGCACTGAAAAGCAGTTCATGATAGAGTTACTTTCTGTGTAAGCACTAAGCTTCCGCTTTGCTCTCAGAAGAACTGGTTTCTTTCTGTGCCGAGCCACATTTCGGCACCACATGCTTTCCTCTTACCGGAGGTGCTGCACTCATCAAAAAGGCCCTGTGACACTTTTTCCTTATAGCCATTTCAAACTGAGGGCATAAGGAGGAACCTTGGCAGACCTAGCAGGGGCCTTGCCAGTGACCCTGTATGACACAGCCTGCCTGTCTGTTCCATGCTGTCCTTCCATGGACATGAACACCTGTGTACTTGAGATCACTCAAGGGCTTGCTGGGAGGGACCTCGAGGCCCTCATGAGGACAGTGAATCCCACAGAACATACTGCCTGCCCCAAGGACTACTGGGTCCCACGAGGTACCCACAGCACAGCACAGAGACACACTTTCTCCAATGTACCTGGAGGCAGGGATGACCTAGTGCCCTCCAGAACCCAGCTGAAGTCTTCTTGGGTCACCGAGAATCCCACCTGTTCAGTGTGTGGGCTTGCTCCACCCTGCTTGTGTAGCCCATCACTGCAGCCGAGGGCAGACAGCCTACTCTGTGGGCAGATTGGAGCTCTGTTCATCTTGCACACACCAAGGCCCTCTTCTGCTCCTGGGGGTGCAGCTGTCTCCACCAAGCAAAGTGATAAGAGCTCAATCTCCACGGTTGATGCAAACCACATAGATCTGTTCCAAGGCATCTCTGGGCAATTGCAGCTAGTCCATAGCTGCAATAATGACCCCAGACTGAGGGTCCCTTTAGACCTGGTCCTGTATGAGCAGCTCGCATCCACTCCTGCAGCTGCAGGGACCATGGCCTCCTCGTAGACCACAGCCCATCTGCTTTTCCTTACCTAGTACTTACTGCTGTGTGAAGGAATTGCTGGTGCAGGGAGAGGAAAATGGAAAATGCACGCAGGACGCGGGATGCAGCGAACAAGGCTTCTCTGCCCACTCCTCTCAGCCTCTCTTTCAGCTGCGCCCACCTTCTCTGCCCCACCTGTGTGTTGTTTCTGTTTGGACTCTTACACTAACATCCACACTGCCCACCCTGCCTGTAACCACGTCTCCAGCCATTCCCTGCAAGGTAGCTGGGGCCACTGTTGTGAAACATGCTGCAGATTTGGAGGGGCAATACTGTGACATTGTTGGAGAGTCCTGCTCCACATCCCGGCTGCCACCTGGTTCCATCAGGGGGCAGCTGTGTCCCCTGGGAGTGCAACTTAACCTCTCTCTGCCTCACTTCACTCTGACATCAAATGGAAATAAAATTGATACCTGCTCACTGGGTGTGGTGGTACATGCCCCTAATCTAGCACTCAGGGAGAAAGAGGCCAGAAGATTGCAATGGGCAACTTAACAACTCAGTGAGAGCCTGTCTGAACATAAAAACCGCCTGGGGATGTAGCTCAGTGTGAAGGCTCGGGTTTGTTGCCAGAGCCGAGAAATAACAATAGTCACGGGGGGGGGGGGGGGTTGATAGTTCTAACCTGGCCATCATGGGGTGAAATGGACCAGTCCCGTGGAGCCTGGAGAAAGTGCTGTAGAAGCACAGCTTAAGCTGGGCGTGGTGGTGCACGCCTGTAATCCCAGCACTCGAGAGGCTGAGTCAGGAGGATCAGTGTGAGTTTGAGACCAGCCTGGGCTACAAAAGTGAGCTCAAGGCCAGCCTGAACTGCATAGTGAGACCCTGTCTCAAAAAGACAAAAAAAAAAAAACACAGCTTAGGCGAGGAGGTACTGGCCCCTACCTGGAACATCACTCTGGCTGAGCAGTGCACCCCACAATGAGGCCCCACTGGAGCTGAGCCCACAGTCGAGCTGAGCAGAGGCCCATGTGGATCAAGCCACTCGCTCGCTGCTCTGTGCTGCAGCGAATCTGGTCGCTACCTCCACTCTTTCTCCATCTCCCTGGCTTACGCTGTCTGGAAAAGCTCCCACTCAGGTAGGCACGTACTCTAAAGCCAAAGCCGGTGCTGCACTGCCATCGCTCTGATGGCATACAGTGCCCTCCACAGGGCACAGGTGACACCAGATGTTTGCCTTTGATGTTTTGCTCGTCAGGGCTGGAGCTGGCTGAATGCAGGACCCTGTGCTCGAGCCCTACATTTTACAGGGTGGGGGATACTAGAGACTGAACTCACAACTACTACTAGACAGTCTTGCTACATTCCCCAGAGGGCTCAAACTTGCATTCCTTCTGCCTCAGCCTGCCAGAGGGCTGCGGTGACAGGTGTGTGTCACCACGCCTGGCTGCTACAGGAAGCACCTGTGCTTAGCCCTTAGTACACTGTGCCTTCCTTTTCCAGCACAATCAGCAATAATGCCATCCTGCTTTAATGTAAAGAACTCATTGTGAATGGGTCGTTTTCTTTTGACACAGAATAAAGATGGAGCAGTCACACCTCCGTGACTGGTGCTAAAATGGGCCTGAGGGTGCATGTGGTTTCCCTAGGACCATGCAGGGCTTACAATTTAAAATCGTATGCTTTGTCTAGCCACATTTTATATTAAACACTAGAAAATCAACCACACTGCCCCTGCACCTCCTGTTTTCACGCCTGCAGGTTTGGTGCTTCCCTCATAAAAGAAGACAATCAAGGCATCTTGTTTGAACCCCAGGAGGGCCCCTGGTGAAAGCGTTCACTACTTACACAGATGCGCTGCAAACTCCCAGACAGCTGTCTTTCAAAAACACCTTGTGTCCTCACCATGTGTGAACAAACCACAAGCTGCTCAAGGACACTGTGTCCTTGAGGCAGGCAAAGGCCTCTTCTGCCATGTCACACTTCCTGCCCAGTCAGGAAGGCTGCAGAACAGCACCTGCTCAGGCACGAGGATTCTTCTTGGGATCAAAACAAGGAAGGTCTTTTCTTAAAGTGTAGTTGGGGAGACGCTTACTTTGGGCTCCCAGCCAGCGTCATTGGCAAATAATAGTATGGTGTTTACATTTTCTCTGGGGATTGTGTCTCCCGACACTGCAAATTAAATGAGGCAGCCAGACTCTCAGATCCTGCAATCTCACCAGCTGGGAGAACCCTAGGTTTAAAATCTTCACAGAAGGGTAGCCTGACCTTACAGAGAGTTCTCAAGAAAAGCCAGAATGTACTGCGCAATGACTTCTCTGCCCTGCCTGACAAGGGGCTTCACAGCAAAGCTCTCAGGTGAGTTCTCTGGCCAGACGAGTCCCCTGTGTCCAGGTGTGTGGCAAGAGCTCAGTTCTAGGGAGAAAACATGCGTCCCGTGGGATGAGAGGCCATGATGCCAAACATGAGCCTCACGGGGACCGCAGACTCACAGGGCCCAAACAAGAGTGCCTCATGCTTTTCCCTCTGCAGAGATCTCAGTACGTATTTTCTTATAACATGAAAGGTAAATATGGCTGTGCACCTTTATTTTGGGGAGAGGACCACCTGTGTGAGGTGGCCTGGAGCACAAATCTAATCTCACCATGGCAAAAGTCCACAGGTGCCAGTCGGGTTGCCCGGCAACATGCATCCACTCAGGGCACTGCAAACCAATTCCCTTTGTTTGGGGACACAGCCCAAGAAATTCAGCACTGTTCTCTTCAACAAAATCACCGAGGGAGGCTGTCCTGGGCTTGGGTCTGTGGCAGCAGCTAGAAGAGCCGTGATCATCAGTGTCCTGGAGCCTGGGGTTGCAGCTGGGAAGGTGCAGTGCAGGGGTCAGCACAGCGGAGCACAGGGGAGTGTGAGGGCAGGGGCTCATTTGGAAATCAACCGAACTGTCCAAATAAGCACATTCTGGCTGGGATAATAATCAGGTAATCCAGTAGAGACTTTCCAGAAGAGGACAAGGTGAGCATTGCTTTGGATTTCTCATGAAAAGCCCGTCTGTGAGATACATCGAATGTGCTACATCTGCAGTGAAAATTAAATGTCTAGAGTACCCTGAGAACAAGAGTAGAAACCAGGGCTGCGGCCTAAATGATTATCCCAATTGCGAGTTTTCCTTATGCACCAGTGAAAATATAATGTGTTATTTTCCCTATATATAACCTATAACACTGTCCATCCTCTAAACACTCTTCTGTTTCCTTTCTGAGTTATGAAGCAGTTCCAAGACAGGGAGGTGGACTGGCTCTGGCTCTGAGCAGGGCTGTGAACAGACACAGGCTTCTGGGCATGGAGCTTCCCATCAGGGCTTCCCAGCCCAACCTGCAGGGCCTCCCACCAGAGAAACACCTGGGGTTCTGCAGGGGCTCCTGTACCACAGCCTTTGTCAAAGGTGAGAAAGAGGCTGCTGGGCACTTTGCTGTTGGCATTCGGATTGTCACAGAGTAGTCATGATTGTTGCTACCCTAAACAGGGCATTGTATCTGACAGGCACTGAAAACATCCCAGAGACTCTGAAAACTGCTCTGTTAAGAGCATTTGGTGACACAGACAGGGAGACTTAAGAGTTTCATCCAGTGAATAATTCTTGTCCTGGGTCCTGAGGCTGCCTCAGCCTTACAGGAGACAGTGGCTCCAACAACCGCCCTGCGTTTAGACCATGAGCTCTGTGCCCTGGGCATGAGCTTTCTACCTCTGGCTGGGAAGGCTCACCTGAGCTCTTGGCCTTGTTCTGGGCCTGACAGATCTGGCCTTAGCTCAGTAACCAGGAGCAGAAAGGGTAGTGTTTCCTCTCAACTACATTTCACAAACACAAATACAAATGGATGTGCTGATTCCCACGCAGCACCTCTATGAACCCAAGCTTGAAACATCCTAAGAAAAGACAAACTCCAGAAGAGTGCGTTCCGTGGGTCCTGGGTAATAATTACAGACCACATCATACACTGAAGTCTCAGCATTTGCTTCCAATGAGTCAGAGATACCTTATTACATTCATTCATAGATACTCAAAATACTAAGGGTAAAAAAGTTCTTCACTAGAACATAATCTAATATCATTTTTCATCAAGCATGTAAAGACCATTAACTGTGTTAACACCACACAGTTAGCCAGGCAGGTGACACACACCTGTCATCCCAGCACTCTGGGACACTGAGGTAAGAGGATCACAAGATTGAACCCAGTCTGGTCAACTTAGATTTTTCTCAAAGGTAAAAAAGTAAAGATCTATGAATATAGTTCAGCACAAAGATCATGGGATCAACTTTCGGTACCAAAAATCCATCGATCAATATCATAATCATTGAAATTAAAACGCTCCCAAATTAGACTTTCTGACACCTGTTTGACATCATTCTTGGACACTCACTGCCCACCCCCCTGTGCCCCCCTACACCCCTGCAAGTGGGTACTTTATGCTGAAAGATGTTCTTTATCAATCCTGGGTGGTAGTTGGGGGGGGGGAGGTTACTATAACCCACAAATGTTGCTCTTTCCTGCTTAACAGAGCAAGAAGTCAATGCCTAAAGGGACCCCAAGGCAGGGAAGGATGTCCCACAGGGGATGGACAGGGATAAGACCAGGAAAGACCAGCCCTAAGACTGGGCTTTGACTGTAGCATGAGCTGCGAAGTGGCCTTGAATAAGCCACTCACCTGTTGGCTTCAGTTGTATCACAGGTAACAAAAAGCCTGAAAAATCGGGCCCTGTGTATGGGGCTTCCTAGCTCTCTTGTCTGGGCTCACTGCATTGCTAACTATTCTTATTAGTTTAAGCAGCACAGGGATCCTTCTTAGATAGGTCCTGAGTTGCTGCTCTAGCCAGAGGCCACCTCACAGCAGAAAGGCAAAGCCAGGCAGGCCGTTGTGAACACTGTGGCTGTGTGGTGGCACAGGGTGGTCTGACACAGTTCACCATGGCTATGGTTTCTGCTCAAAACTAGTAATAGAATGTGTGTACTTTATCATAGCCTTGCATTTTTAAAGCATGACTGGATAATCGCATGTGTGCTCTGTAACGTCAGTGCCACTGAATCAAGTCCCAGGGAGCTGCACTATTCCCACTGCTCCCCAGGCTGCTTTTTGCTTCTGAGTCTCTCACAACCAACCATGCTGATGATGTATGTGACTGGCCCACGTCACCACTTCCGGGCACCATGCACTGTATGGAGCTGTACACTGTTTGTGCCTTTCCCATTAAAGCTGCTTCTGAATCAACGGACCCTGAGTGTCCATTCTGCTTCTAACTAGAGGTGTGAAAATGCTTCAGAAAATGTACATCACCCTGAAAATGCAAGGAGGGAGGCCATGACACATCTACTCACATGTGTCCATCTCTGTGGACCAAAGCAGCTAATTCCCCGTGGACATTGACAGGCCAGAGGGAGAGGGCAGGCATTCTAAGTCCTTTGTAGCCCACAGAAGATGGAAACATAAATGATTGTAATTCGGCCTAACATTTGGAAATTGCTATCGCACTGAAGAGGTTGCAAGGTGGGGAGCTCTGAAGACAGGTGCCCCTGGAGCAGCTGCCTGCCTTTCCTGGTGGCCTCTGCAGGGAGACGACCAGCTTCAGCACCCATTGGAATGCTTACATTTTGTTTCGCTCAGGTCAGAAGTTGTCTTGGAAGTACATTTTATGGACTTTCTAGTGATCAATATGAGTGCCCACTCTTAAGAGGAACAATGTAAAAATAATGCAATTCTGGCTTTTTCTTGACATAAACCAAGTGTCTTAGGCACTTTTTACTTATTGCTAGACCAAATACCAGACACTCAAAATGAAGGAAGGAAAGGTTTATTTAGCTCACAGTTACTGGAGGTTTCAGTCCATACTTACTGGACTGAACACAAAGAGGCACAATGCAGAGGCCAACAGTTCATGGTGACAGAACACAACAACAGCAACAGAGGCAATGGAACAACCAGGGGAGCAGACAGCAACGGTGTAAGCTTGTCTCTCTCTATATTACATTCAGGCTGTCTGCCTCAGCCTATCTGCTTTAGGCTATACCCATAATCCCAGAAGGACTCAGACCCATAATCCCATCAGTACTAAAACACATAATCCCAGGGTTCATGAGGCAAGTCTCAAACTCTAGAAGTCCCTGCCCCATGATTGCATGAGACTTCAGGGGGACAACTAGACATAAACCATAACACCAAGGAACATTTCTAATTGGCATGAAGAGACACCAAGCAGCTGTGAAAGCTTTTTACCAACACAAGTTTTGTGGTGCTGGTTTGTGCAGCAGCCCTGAAAGGTGGAGTAAAGAGCCCCAGACCTCAGCTGCATCTGCCTGTGCACCAAACAGCCCTGCAGGATGCTGCTTCCAGCCGTGGTACAGATACCTCAGTCCACAGGGCAGTGGGAAGGGCCTCCTGCACCCACCAAGCTGTTCGCCTGCCGAGCTTGGGCCAGAGCCTTGAACCTCGCAGCCGCTTGTGACACCCTTGTGGACCTTCAAAATCCACCCTGACATCACTTCTGCAGAAAGCTCTCTGAGCCCCTTGCTTTGGTCACTGCTGAGACGGCCCAGTATGTTGCTACGACTCTTACTCAGTGTGTGCTCTATTATCTGTTAGTACAGTTGTTTTATTAGCAACGACTCCTAAACAAGACTCAAATGCCAAGCATAGAAACCTGGTCTTTTGCTTGCTGCCCTGTTCTCAGGGTGATGGAAGCTCTGGAACCTGGAACTTGTTCAGTCAGCTATTTGTGAGAAAATAAAAAGTAGTCCCTAGAGAAGACTCCGCACTCTGAGCTCCACCCCACCAAGCTCTCCATCTAGGGTCAAGATGTCTAAAGGTCCTTGCCCATCAAGGAGCTGGTGCTTTATAAAAATAAAAATCAAGTTCACAACCATGAATATGTCACAGTATTTTAAATTGATGCCTAGGATAGAAAGCAAGAGGAGAGAATAGGAGAAGGGAGGAAAGAGGAAGGGATGGGAAAGGAAAGGAAGAGAGGGAAGGGGAAGGGATGAGGGAAAGG
>PVJA010001268.1:0-16676 GCA_004027025.1 Myocastor coypus | reverse complement strand
ATGCAATCCCAATTAAGGCACCATTAGTATACCTCATGGTGCCTGGAAAAAAAACACTCTTAAAATTCATCTGGAACTAAAAGAAGCCTAGGTAGCCAACGCAATGTTGGGCAATAAAGTAAAGATGGGAGGAATCACAATCTCTAACTTGAAATTGTACTATAAAGCTACTGTGATAAAATCAGCATGGTACGGGGGGAAAGAAAAGACATGAGGATCAGTGGAAAAGATTGGAAGATAAGGATTCAGCTACAAACACACTTAGCCACCTCATTTTTCATAAAGGCGCAAAATATATTCATTGGAAGAAAGCTCTTTTAATAAATGGTGCTGGAAAAACTGGCTTTCCACATACCAAGGCTAAAGTTAGACCCGTGTCTGTCTTGATGCACTAAACTAAAGTCAAAATGGATCAAAGGTTAAAATAGTGAAACAGAAGACACTAAATATACTGGGGGAGAAAGTAGGTAGAAATCTTGATGACATGGGCAGGCAGAGGGTTCATGAAAACCAAGCTGCATAGGAAATACTTCAAAAAATCAATCACTGGGGTGTCACCTTTTTGGAAAGTTTCTGCATATCAATAGAAATCACCTGGAGTCACGGAGATAGCTCAGTGACCTAAGCGCCTACCTGCCAAAAGGAATCACTGAAAGAGTAAAAAGAAAACCTACAAATTGGGAAAAAGAATTAGGCCAACTGTCCCTCAGATAAAGGATTTCTATTTAAAATACGTGAATTTTTTTTTTAAATTGAGCCCTAAAATTCAAAGACCCAATCGAAAAAGGTCACCTGAGATGAACACATACTTTTCAAATGATAAAATACAAATGACAAATAAATATATGAAAAAATGTTCAATTTCATTCGTCAGTCAATAAATACAAACTAAAACAACGCTGAGATGCCATCTCACTCCACAGAAAATGACTATCATCAAGAAGTCAACCAATAACAAATGTTGGGGGGTCTGGAAGTAAAAAGGAATCTTCCTGCCCTGTTGGTGGGAGCGTATACTGGTATAACCACTGTGGAAGTTGGGGTGGAGATTGCTCAGAAAATAGGATGAGAGGTCCTGTTCACCCCAGCTATTCCCTTCCTAGGTATTTCCAGGGGAAGCAAAAACAACATGACAAAGCAATGTATGTGCACCCATGTCTATAGCAGTGCCATTGGTCATAGTTGAATCTTGGAAACAACCCAAATGCCCATCAACTAAGGAATGGATAAAAAAAGAGATGGTGTTCTTGTGCAGTAGAGTATTATTAGTCTCAAAGGAGATAAATTGAGGCTTTTATAGATAAATTGATGCAACTAGAGACCAGATTCATAAGTGAAATAAATAGACCCACATGTATATACATTGTATTGTCTCTCTAGTGTAAGAACCTGAAAGAGTTAATAAAATCTGAAAGGCACAATGAGTGCTGTGAAAGGAAAAGAATTTGTTAAAAGGGAAGAAACAGGATGAGGGAAATAAAACAAGACAAAAGGAAGGAAAAAAAAAATATCTGTGTGTATATATATGGTATAGCTTGGATAATTGTACTATTGATTTCTGCTAGTCTATTGAAAGGAGCAATTAATGCCTACATTTTCCTCTCTCTCCTTTTTAATTTTTTAATAATTTATGACCAATTTTACAAGCCAAGTTTTATTTCTTCAACGTAGAAGTCTCAGTTCTAAGGTTGTTGGAATGGCTATTTCCCTTAAAGAGGGTTTTAAAATTCTGACATTGGTTAGGCATAATTACCATTTTTATTCCCTTACTTTATTGAGCATCACAAAAAATGTCGGCGAGCTGGGCCTATTTTGGTAATTACTCTTCAGATGAACCAAAGGAGGTGCACTGTGGCTCTGCTGCCCAGGGCATCATAACTAATATGCAGAGCCTAGTGTGCGCTCAGAGGTTCATTCTGGAATTTATGCTCAGGACCCTGAAATGCAATCCTTTCCTAATTACTATATACTCCAGAATTGTGAAAATAGCAATTTATTGAAGAAAAAGAACCTGGGATTTCAAGATTTTATGATCATAGTATAAATTTGAGAATATCCTGACTTTGTGACTATATGTTGAATTCCCCAACATAGGACATAACTCTGAAGATAACGTAGTAACACACTTCATGACCCTAGGAAAGCAGAACAAGCCAGAGTTAATGCAGCAAACACCGAGTTAGTTTGATCATTTTTATTGATATTATTGATGTGATGTCTTTTTGCATTTGCACATGGCAATATTTTATCCATCTTGCACGTGGATAAAGGTAAGATTCATCCATTATGATATCTGAATTTCAAATTATGACTTTATAATGTATAGTTATTATATAAAATGTTTCGTGTCTATGAAAGTTTCATCATTTACTATGAGAGAAGCTGTGTGGCACAAAGCTATGAAGCGCTAATTAAAGGCATTGTTTGATAACTATGAAACTGTCCTGACACCCCAGCAGAGGCACGGGGCCGCTATCACAGTAGGGAAGGTCAGCTCCCCCCAGACCAAAGATTTCCTTACCAAGAACCCTCAAAGTCCAAATAAAGAGTCTAAGGAGCCTGAGGAGCATTGAGGAGCATTGTGTCCAGGGATATTTGTGTTAAAGATCTATTCGAGGCTGAGCTGTGTCCTCAGCCCTTTTTAGATCTTGTTATTCTGAGACAGAGCCCCACTAAGTTGCTAAGTTACCCGTGCTGGACTCCACTTGTGATCCTCCTACCTCAGCCTCCAAGAATGTTGATTGCAAGTCCATGTAAAACTGTATTAGTGAAGGTTTTATTTAGAGGAACAGAACAGTTAAAAGGAATGGATATTAACTCAAAACATACAATCTATAAGGAATTATAAAATTGGTTTATAATAGTCAGCCACAGAATCAGATAAGGAAGCATGCAGAGGGCGTCTGCACACTCTGGACTGAAGAATTCATTTCCGAGGTCTGAACTTCACTGCAGCACTCAGTGTAAGTCTCTGTCCATCATCTGATGGACCTGCAATGGAAGACTGAAGTGTCTGTAACGGAAGCTGAAGAGTTTGTGAAGACGGCAAAAGATCTAAGCTGGAGGCTGAAGAGTCTGCACTGCAAGCCAGATGATGAAGTTCAGGTTGAATGTGAAGACTGAAGCTTCTCCGATGAAATAAAGTCTTGACTCCTTCCTCAGCCCTTTAAAAGGTCTCTTTGTGCTCAGTCATGCTGATGTGGGCCCATTGTGCCCTAGGGTGGAACCAATCATAACCCAGGATGGGCCCTTGATCCCATTCTAGGGAGAAGCCAATCATATCCTAGGCAGGCCCTGGTCACACTCCAGGGAGAAACCAATATAACCCAGGCCAGAACTCCCACCAACAGGGAATGGGGCTGCTGAGTCATTCAGCCAAGTTGACACAATGTATCAATGACTACAGAAACCATACTCCTCTTGCTTTGTTCTGTCCCTGCATAATGTCACCTTTGCTTCCAATACCCATACTGTAAGTGTCATTTACAGTGGTCAGTTAGTCTCTGCTTTTTCTCTCCCTGTCCAGTATGTCAGTGCAGCCAACTGTCTTGACCAACGCCATCTTCTCATTCCCAAGAAGCCAGGCCACACATGCATCTTGTCCAGCCTGGCCTGACCAAAGCTGTTTGGTCTCCAGGTTCCAGGACTGAGTTGTGCCTCCCACTGGCTCTCCTCAGGCCGCTTTCACACTGCACAAGACAAGAGAAAAGGTCGCTGGGCACCAGGGTGGACTGACATGCCAGCCTGGACAGCAGAGAAGTGGTGGGAACAGTCCTGCATGGATCCAGCCCTGAGCACTGGCCACGGAACTCACCAAGCCACCTGGTCAACCAGTGGCCACCTTGTTCCTAGCCTAAACCGGGCCTAAACTGATGCCGAGGACTCTGCGCCTGTCCCACTCTGCCTGGGCTTCCCAGAAGCAGGAGACCTCATTGCAATGGTAGCTGTCTTCTCTTGACCGTCATCCTCTGGAACACTAAGGGCCGGGGACTGGCTGTGCCTCTGGGCACATGGAACCTTGTGAAGTGGTACAGCAGCCTGCATGCTGGGGACCGTGCCCAGATGGAAAGTCCAGGCTGCAACAGTGGTGAGCTTCCTGGTGCCCTGCAGCTTCTGTTGGCCCCATAGCTCTCAACAGATATCTGCAGACTGGCTTACTTTAATTTCAATTAAGACTTCTTCCCCATCTTAGGAAATCCTCTTCAGAGCCAGCTAACTACGCTGGCTGTATCTTCTCTGTGTCCAGAAGGGCTCTGTGGTCCTCCTAGGCCTCTGTCAGCCGCTTTCTCCGGTCCTGTCCCAATGCACAGGCTCCCCACCAGCCATACCACTCTCGGAGCACCACCTGCACCAGCTCACTCCATCCCTCTGGCCCCCTCCTCCACCATCTCCTGCCTGTGACTTTAGAGAAAGCTGAATGAATTTCTGTAACCCCGACAGCTGCCATGCACACTGGGCCTCCTGGACGACCCATCGCTGAGCTCCATGGCCTCCCGACACCTGCGGAGACCTTCGCGGATGTGCCTCAGAGTTGGCCTCTGCTGTCGCACCCATGCCCTCTCATTGCTATTCACACCAGGTAAGATTAGCATGCACTCATTAAGAAAATTCTCGAATAAAGCAGACTTGCTCTTCCCAGCTGCTTGGGCAGCCATCTGTCGCTTCCCTCAGCTGCTCCTGCTCCTGCTCCAGTCGCGCTGCCTTCTGCCACAAGCTACCAGGCTTCTGCTGCCAAGTTATTTCGGTGCAGCCCCTGTGCTCCTGGCTTTCCTCCAAGTGCATTTCCACCACAGCAAATCTCTCTTACTCTTGGCTACATGGGCGGCTGTGCAATTCTACACTAAGTGGGCCTAGAGTTGGGGACATGAATGCATCACAAAAGATGCATTAGAGACCCTGAGAAGAGCTTTGTGAGAGTGACAAGTCACACATCGCTGAGGACCAGAGCAAAGCTTTCCAGAAGAGGAATGACCCTAATCTCTGGGAGTAACTCAGAGGTGGGAAAGGAAGTCGTAGAAGAAGATGACCCTTGCCGAGAGCCTGGACTGTAAAGCAAAGATGGCGCAGAGAGTGATAGCAGGAGGAAAAGGGACTTTTAAGAGGGAGAGATATTGTTCAAAGCTATTCAGAAGGAACAGGAAGAGTAGCAAACACTTGAAGCATTGGAGGTGGAGGCAGGGCCGGGGAGAGCAGCCTTGGTGGGCGTAGAAGGAGTGCCAAAACTCCGCAGCAGTAGGGGCCCAAGCAGGAGCAAGAGGAAGGCAGCATTTCGCTGCAAAACTTGAGGACACCCCTTGGCTTTCAGGAATAGAGGAATATGCAGGAATATTAAGCAGGATTCGAGGTCACCTGTCAAGATAGGGACAAAAGAGAAAGGAGAGGATGCGAGCTGACCATTTTCTGGGTCACTCAGACACAAAGCCCAAGCCATATCATAGGAGGGAGGAGAGGTTTACATGGCTCATGCACAGCCCCTGGCCAGCTGGCTACAAGAAGCAGCAAGGTGGAAGGAACCTACAGACGAAGCTGTTCAGATCCTGGGGACAGCTGGGAGGGAGAGGGCCACGCCCAGGCCCTGCCCCAGGGGCTGCCGTCCTGCCCAGCCACCCACCCCTACCCGCATTACCTCCTGCACTCCACCAGGGTTGCTGCCCTGGTCAGAACAGTGCCTCCAGCACCTCCAAAGCCCACCTCGGGCAGGACACATGAGCTTCCAGGGAAATTCTAGAGCTCAACCTTAACTGTACTCTTAATTTTGTTCATGAGAATATGCAAATAATTTGTATGCATTGAAATATACACTGTCAATTTGCTGACAATATTATGAATAGATGCTTTTCGAAGATTAATTTTTCTTGGAAATATTAATAAATTTGAATCCACTGACTATTTCTAAGGAAATAACAGAATGGATTTAGAAGTTTGCAACATTATTCATTATCATGAAAAACTTTGGAAGCTACCTCACTCTCCAATCATAGACAAGTAGTTAAAGAAAGATCGAACATGTAATAAACCTATGCACATAGTAAAAGGATGAAAGAATGTCTAAAAATATATATTTTTTTTGTACTAAAGCTCAAATTCAGGACTTTGCAAGTGCCAGGCATGTGTTTATGTTGCTAAGCTATCTTTTCAACAAGAATTCTTCACTTTGTGGAGAAATTCTTATAGATGACAAGTTATATTAAGATAGCATATTAATATTACATATTACATTATTCAGTATGCTGTTGGCTAAATGTAGGGAAAATGAACGAAAAGCATAACAGTGAATGCAAGAGTCATTCTTGCATTCCTATGCGGACCTTCCAGTAGTTTCTCTGGAGGAGTGTGCTACTTTTCTTCCCAGAAACACGTGCCAACCAAAGCAACAGGCAGCAGTCGCTAGTGATTTGTGGAGACCAACACTGCAGAGGAGAATGGAGGAAAACTGGCTTAGCACTCCTGGAGATGAGGAGGAGGCGAAACGCAGCGCAGAGCGCTGTAGCTGACTCAATAGCAAGGTCGTGTTTTGACTCAGCATTGCAAAAACGCATAACCAAGCTTGCAGATCAGAGCCCGATGTGTTGGGCAGTAAAGGGTGGGTCAGCTCACTGACCTGGTGTCCTGTGGCTTTAATCCCAGCTACTGGCGAAGCTGAGGCAGGAGTGGAGGGTTGGAAGCCGGCCCAGCTGATATAGTGAGACTTTGTCTCCAAATTTAAAATTAAACAAACAATACAAAGGGCCAGAAGATGTAGCTCAGATCATCCTTGGTTCAATATCCATTACTGAAAAAATACTGAGTGGGTGACTTTATGTGGCAGACAGACATTGCCTTGGAAAAGAAAGGCCCCCGGGCTCCACCCTTATGGAGGAGCAATCCCAGAGCAGCTGTGGCTGCCATCCTGGAAACGCAGTTCTCTGCATCCGTGGCCTGCTTCCCAAAGGCAGGCCAAGCAGCATTGGCCGTCAGTGACACCAGGAGACCTAGCATCCGTTGTCCTCACCCTGGCTTTCTTATACTGTTTACGATAAAGAAATATCTGCATTTCCACTTTCAGCAAAGCTGCAAGGTGGAAGGAGAACTGGAAGGCCCAAAGTCCAAGGAAAGCGAGCTTGCTCCTGGGGTGTGGAGCGAGTTTGCACCCTGACACTCACACCCCAGGCCCTAAGCCACATCCTGGGCAGCGATCACGGATGCCCACAGCTCCAGTCCTGGAACAGAGCTGGGAGATGGTGTTCCTAATGTCACCAACAAATGTGTAGTGCATTATTGCCCCGAAGCCATAATTCTCAGTGGAGACCCTGGTGGTAACGCCCGGGCATCGTCGTTATGCATCGATGTGCCAGCTATGGGTGCTGGGCTGGAAGATCGGGCCGCTTTGCCTTCAGGGCTTACCTGCACTCACGTGAAAGAGAATAAGAATGTATTACAGGGGCAGGGAGATAGCTCTGTGGCACAAGTGCCTTCCTGGTGAGTGTAAGGTTGTGAGTCCTGAAAAAAAAATAAAAAGCATAGCTTCAGGGACCTAGCTCGGGTGGCGCAGGCGTCTCCCGGCGACTTCATTCTGGGTACAGTGTTTATGGGGGGAGAGTGAGGAGCTGGGGTGCTGCAGGGACCCAGCGGGGAGTGGCCGGGATTTGAGCCTGGCACCACTGCACTGGAACAGCAGGGGAAGCAAAAGGGGTCAGGAGGAATCGGAGCAAGAGGAGGAGAGGGGAGGTGGAGGTGCAGAGAGTTGGCCTCCGGAACATGGCACAACACAGCGACCACAGAAGCCACCACCGAGAGCTTTCAGAAGGGGAGGGACAATCAAGCAAGACTTGGGGAAGAGTAGGTAGGTTGTAAGGAGTGCAGACCCCAAAGGACAGGAGCGAAGGCTGGGGCCCTCCCGAAAACCCCACAGTCCTCAGAAGGAAGAAGACGTGGCCAGGCAAGTGTGGGTGGTGCGGTGAACTTGGAGAAAACACCGGCGGGATTCATTCCTAGCGACGACATAGAATGAGAGAAAAATAAAATTTAGGAAGTGGATTCCCTGGAGTCCTGAGCAAGTGGTCAGTCCAGAAATGGTGGAAATTAGAGAAAGCAGGGAGGCAGCAGGGGCAGAAATGGAGATTCCCGTTTAAGACATCTCAACCCCGGGCATCTCTAGTTGGCTTTCAGAGAAGCGGGGAGTGTGCAGAGACGGAGGTGAGTCCAGAGGTGTGTACCTCTTCGGGAGAGAAGGGTGTACGCCTGAGCCTGGGGCGACAGCCCAAGGGACTGAGGAGGAACAGAGCCCGGACTGACTTTGGCCTGGGCGGTCTGCTGAGATGAGCACTTTCTGACGGACTCGGAAAGGTGAGTCTGTGAAAGCCATAGCCTCAGTCATCCCAGCAGGGACACAGAAGCACGGGGTCTTATCCTGGAACGCAAATGGAGCAAAAGGAAAGCAAGGTACACACACACACACACACACACACACACACACACACACACACACAGGAGACAGTTATTCAGCCACGAAAAGAGG
Source organism: Myocastor coypus (assembly GCA_004027025.1). NCBI lineage: Eukaryota > Metazoa > Chordata > Mammalia > Rodentia > Myocastoridae > Myocastor > Myocastor coypus. The sequence continues at coordinate 8,179 of PVJA010001268.1, read as the reverse complement.
GCAACAGTATGCATCAACTTGAAGGACATTTGCTAGGTGAAATAAGCCAGCCACAGGAAGGCGATGCAAGGTCCCATGGGTGCACAAACTGTGGAGAAAGTCGCAAGCTTGCCAGCAGAGATAAAGCAGGGACGGCCAAGCAGTGTCAGGAGTTTTCTAAGACAGTGTGGGTGGTCACTTTGAGTTGAATAAGTTGTGGCGATCTAGTGAACAATGGTGCAATTATAGCTAATAATACATCTTTATCACCCCAAAATTTGTTGTGTACATATTCTCCCCATCAACAAGGTACTGGTGTGAAGGGACAGATGCATTACCTAGGGCATTGTGGTAACTCTTTCACAGTGTGTATGGGTATCACACCATGGTGCTGTGTGTCCACTCTGAAAGTGGTGCAGCTTTCACTTTGCATCTGTGCTTCAGTAAGGTGAGGGAACCCCGCTCAACCTTTTTGAGACAGAGTCTTGTTATGCAATTCAAGCTGGCCTTGAGCTCCCTTTTGTAGCCCAAGCTGGTCTCAAATTAGCACCGATCCTCCTGCCTCAGCCTCCCAAGTGCTGGGATTACAGGCATGCACCACTATTCCCAGCTCAAATTTTAGAAAGACTCCTAGCTTGCTGCCCTCCACCATGGGATGCCTTTTTTTTTTTTGTCTTTTTGAGACAGGGTCTCACTATGCAGCTCAGGCTGGCCTTGAGCTCACTTTTGTAGCCCAGGCTGGTCTCGAACTCGCACCGATCTTCCTGCCTCAGCCTCCTGAGTGCTGGGATTACAGGCGTGCGCCACCACGCCCGGCTTGCCTTTTTATTCTTTTCCTGGTTCCTGGGAATCAGAAGGGACCATAGCAAACTCCTCCTACTATTTGGGGAAATGTTGCATATTTTGAAGAAAGCATATAGCTATTAGAATAAATATGTATGTGCATATTTAGAATTTAAAGAGATTCAGAATTCATTCCAGTAAAAGCTTCATTCAGTAATTTAACCATATCACCTTTCATTTAAAATACTTTACTGGTGCATGGTTAAATTACAAGCATGACTGATTCAAAAATAACTGCATAATCCTAACTTCAACACTAGAACAATGAAAAAGAGAAAAAGATAGAGAAAAAGGGAGAAGGAATTGGAGGAGAAAGAAGAAGGGCAGAAGGAGGAGAAGGGGAAGAAGACAATGTGAAGATGCTGCTGATCATGGTGACAGCGGTGATCGCGGTGGCAGGGATACTTGATAGAGACCACTAGGGCGTGGCTCTGAGCGGGACTTAATATTAACCAATGGACTTTTCGTGATTCAGTCCACGGCCTAGGCCTTCCTCTGGAGACAGGCAGCAGAGTCATAGTAAGTGAGCCTCTGTGAGTCACTAGTCCCTGTGGAGGCCTGTAGTGGTTTGTGAAATGGAGATGCCCCAAAGGACAAGACAAGGCCACTGCTGGGGACACCTGATTCCAATCCCAATTAGCCAGATAAGGATTGTAGCTGCAGGTGTCTCTCTCCTGGGTAGAAGCTTCCTGGAGATAACAGAGTTCTCCTAAATTAACACAATCTCTTGTGTGGAGAAGCCCTTGAGTGGACACCTGTTTGGTTTAGGTCTAATTGTCCCCCCAAAGCCTCATGTAGGTAATGGGGCAGACATGGCTGGAGGAATAGTAAAAGGCTTCAGGGGTGGGCCAGAGGACCAGGGAGGAGCTCAAGGGGTAGGGACAGAGAGGTGGGAACTGTTAAGCTGACAGTAGCCCTGACCCCCACCCACCGACCCAGCAGTCTCTCAAAGGCATGGAGCAGATCATCTTGGACAGGGCAGTGGCTCAACCTCTCCTCCGGACCCTGCAGAGCAGGGTCAGTATCTTGGAACCCCCAGTATAGCTTTCCTTTCCTATGCTTGAGTGTCAGGTATATGCCCCTATAAGGAGAGCTGAGTAACTAAGACAACACCCAAGGTCCTTTCTTCAGTATTCCCTGCCTTGTTCTGGTAACTAAACAAACATCGGTCACCCAGAGAAGGTCTTGGTCTTAGCGCCAAAGACCCTCAGATTCTACAAGGGGGTTTCAGTCCTCCTGGAGCCCTGGAATCATTCTGTGTATTTCTTCTATTGAACCTCCGCTGTCCATTCATTTGGGACTGATCAGGCTGCAATAACTAAGGGATAACATTCTCCAATAGATAGTGGTCATCATCCTCATGTGGAAGCAGAATGGGCTGCGCTTCTAGGACTCTGTGCCTGAATAGGTGATGGCAGCGCAGATGCCCCTGTGCAAAAGTGGCCACAGGACCCTCGCAGCTGGGGCGGGAAGCCTAGTCAGAGTAAGCTGTTGTCACTGTCAGCACCAATGCACTTTCATTGCTGGCATATTTAAGTTCATATAATAGTCTTCTTTGTCATCATTTTAACTTACTTGATAGGGATTTTTTTAATTTTTAAAAAATCAAGCTAGGTGTTAGGTGTTTGAAGACTTCTAAAGAAAGTCAAAGAAATAACAAAGTAAAAGAAATACTGGACTAAATGAACTCACCTACAGACTCAGAAATTCTCATGATATAGATGGATGGATGGATGGATGGATGGATAGATATAGATAGATGGAGAGATAGAGATAGACAGACAGACAGACAGGCAGACAGACAGATGCATTTTATGAGGGCCTCATCCCAGTTAGACAGTAAGTAATGGGTAAATCTGAGTCTTAATTCAGGCCTCCAAATGCTCACCAAATAGCAGTGAGTTCACTTGAAAAAAACTGAAACAGATGTTAGGAAACTGGTGGGAATGTTAATGCTATAAGGGCTCAGGGAGGGCAAATCTCCTTGTCCAGAGCCCCTGGGAAGCATTGGGCACTGCTTGGTCTTAGGCCTGTGTGGCCACTCTAATCCTGTAGACAGCTGGAGAGCACAGAAGTCATCTGCAAGGGATTACATGTATTGTTAGCAAGATCTACAGCTTACATAAGCTGTGTATGTTTGACTTATGTTTATAAAAGCGCCCTGGAAAACGTATAGACGCACAACTCAGATGTGACAGTAAGATCTGTCACAGAGGCAAAGTGGTTCACTTTTGGAAGGGGCAATGATCAAAAGAGATTTTGGTTTTATCAAGTACATTTCCTTTTTTTTTTTTTTTGCAAGCAAAATATATTTATGTATTCTCTGATTAAGATTATTTTATAGTAACAGCTACTTGGTAGTGACATTTTTCTATTGAAAGAGGTTTTTCAGTAAATCATTGTGTAAAGTAAAAATAAAAGCCTTCTGAGATGTGTTATAGAAAACACATGTTTGTCAGTTGATGAACAATTACTTCGTTTAGGGTTTAGACTGTATCAGCCATGTTTGGATCTTTTATAATCCATTTTCCAAACAAGAGCCACTATCTGTTGACCCAATAATTTCATTTATATGGGAAAAAAATCTTAACAGAGAAAGCTTTATTTAATCACTAGATAATTATATATAAAATTTAAATTTGGAGACACAATTATCAGTGTGACAGTATGTAGAGGAGAGCTGAGCAGGGAGTGTGTGAACAAAATGACACAGACTTGAATTTACGATTGCTGAGCCTGGTGATGGCTTCGTGGGGCTCGTCTTGATCATCTCTCTGCTTTGGTGAATGGTAGGTGCTTTGCTATAAATCTTACAGAGTAATGAAACATGCATCCACAGCCAAAATATAAATAACTGTTTTAGAAAGCAATGTTTTAGTGTTACTTAAAATAAAACTCAAGCAAAGTTACTTAAGCAAGTGGCAGTTTCTCTCTATTTGCGAGGCATGCCTGGACCCTGGGTCCCAACAACGCCCTGCCTTACATGTGGAGCAGCTGCTGCAGCCAGCCAAGAAGCTTCCTCCAGTGGCATAGAAGGGAAAGTGACAGTAACCATGACATTGGACCCAGACCTCTGTGGGGATACTGGCCAGCCCCACAGCCAGCCCTGTGGGAAGCCGGGGAGAATCTTCATCCTTTCATCCTTTGTTATTGCCAGAGAAGAGGAGAGAGGCTGAAACTGGACACTGATTAAGTCAAACTCACAGCGTCTACCAGAGCAGCTCTAAAACCCTTTATAAAAAGGTTGGCACATTCATTAGCTGATAATTATGAAGCCACTGAAATACAAAAAGTGGAGAGGCAGCCAAGATGAAGAAAAGCAGCACACTTTCGAGGGGACAGAGGCAGCTGGATGCTACCTGTGCACCTGGTGATATCACTGCTATTACAATGTGAGAGCCAGAAGCTCACGTATAGGGGAGGGTGGCTCTCGGGAAGGGTTAAGTCCAGCCAGGTGGCTCGGGCAGGTATGTCGGCCTTAACTGATTTTGTTTCTTCATTTTGAAAGATTGAAGACAATTATTTTAGAAAAAAATAATCAGCACATTAAGTGATAAAGGATCAGAGGGGCACAGAGAAGCCCTTCATAACTTGTCTGCCTCTCAGCACAGGCTGCCCTCCCTGTGCTGTTGTCCCCAGGCCTCCTCAGTCTGCTGGCTGGAGAAGCTGCTCTGATTTCCTTGTTTAGGGTGGGGAAGCACTGTTGAGGTGGAAAGTGGGCTGCAGTTTATCTGATGCGGGATTCCAGATCGACAGGGTGCACAGAAGAAGCTTGGCCTCAGCCCTCCCAGCAGGGCCGCGTCTGCGTGCATTCTGCCTGGAGACACAGGCTCTGGTCACCCTGGAATTCTGCCTCCCTCTCCCCTCTGCGGGCTCCTCGCTGCTCTCACACGGGAGCTGCTCTATGCGGCCCACTTGAAGTAGGCTGTGTTTCCTAAGCGTTTCTAATTCCCCAGCGTGGGAGACCTGTCCTTCCGCTTCTCACTGAGCTCTGCTGTCTGTTCACGCCGAGGCACGCTTGTTAATATTTGTTTTCTTCTTCAGTTTATGGGCCAGGATCACGTTATTTAGTTTGCTGCTCACAGCTTTCCAGGTTTGGGCCTCCTAGGCTCTCTGCCCCCGGACACATCTTTGCCAGTGTGGGCTTGGGTTTGTTTTTGTTTTGTTTGTTTATTTTCGAGCGCTTTTCCTCTTTTTGGAACAGCAAAGTGGTGAAGCCCATCTTGTGCATTCCTTACCCCAGTTCTGTAAAATCATCTCCCCAAGCAGCCCTGCTTCGCCTGCTAGAAAACAACTTCAGAACCAAGAGTGGACGCTAGGTGTTCTTGGTGGTACCAGGGTGTCCTCTTCTACCTTATGACATTCCGGCTAACTGAAGGGCTGCTGACTCACAGACACACACCATTGTGTAAGCCGTGTGTACTCGGCCATCCAGAGAGGAGTCCTTGGCCTCCCCTCCCACGGCAGGCAGAGCCTGTGGGTCACTGCGGCCTCCTCCCCTCTCCCCGCAGTTTCCACAGGTACCAGAGGGGCTCCCCGAGCCTCCACTCATTCACACCATCATTCAGTCTCAATGTACAACCGCAGCTGCCCACGCATGCCTGGGAGGGTCCCGCCTGTCTGAGCACCACGCCAGGAGCCGCTCCTTTCCACTTTGCTCCCCTCGATGCTGCCAATCTCCAGACTTGGTCACGATTAGAACCTCTCCTTCCACGCGCTGCAGTGAGGCCTTTTCTCCCACAGATGGTACGTTCATGTTCGCTTGACACAGTCCAAGGGGTTTCCTGAAGTCCCCTGACATCCTAACTGTTTCCATGCAGAATAATTTTCATGTCGATTAAGGCTCACATTTGGGACTATAAAGTTCTATAGATTTTTTGTTTGCTTGAGTTCTTTTTTATTTATTTAAATTTAACAATGGTTATATTACATATTTTCAGCATCAGATCAGTTTAGATTAATAGATATAGGTATATAAGATTGATCAAACAATTAAACATTAACACTTTCAATAAACCTTACTTTTTTTCCCCCTTTCCTTTTTTAACAGTTGACACATTGTATATTGTCCTCACTATAGTTCTACAGAGCACAGTGTGTGGACCTGACTCACCTTCCTATTGATGTTACTAAGAAAAATAAATAAATAAATAAATAAATAAATAAATAAAAGAAAAGAAAATTCTTGTCTTTGAATTAAGAGGAAGCAGATGGATACACAGTTCAAAACTGTCATCTCACTACACTATTGTAACATCATACGTTAGTCACTTCACTCTTCCAAAAACCCATTTTCCTGCACATTCTCTTCTACCTCACTTCCAAACTACCAGCAGCCCCAGAAAGTCACTGCAAACTGTGGCTTTGTCTTTTTGGAAGCTGCACAGTGGGCTATAGATGACACAGAGCCACTTCAGGCTAGGTTTTTTGCTTAGAAACCTGCCCTGAAGGTTTAGGTGCTTTATGGACCTAATCACTCAGGCCTTTTCACTGCTATGTAGTATCTGCAGTGCTGATGTGCTATGGCTCATCCACTTACCTATGGGTGTTTTTTTAATCTTTTTGAGACAAGGTTTTACTATGCAGTTCAGGGTGGCCTTGAGCTTACTTTTGTAGCCCAAGCTAGTCTAGAATTAGTACTGATCCTCCTGCCTTAGCCTCTCAAGTGCTGGGATTACAGGCATGCACCACCATGCCCAGCTCATCCACTTACCTATGGAAGGACATCTTGGTTGCTGGTGCCTATGCTGTGGCAATTATTATTTTAAGATATTGCAGACATTTGCACAGGTTTTTACACGGACACCAGTTTCCCACAGCCTTGCCCAGGGAGTTACATCAGAACCCTAGTTATTGGGTTAAGTGGTAAGCTGAGATTTCCTTTTGTAAGAAATTTCCCATCCTCAAAAGGGGCTGCACTGGTCTTGCGTTTGCACTGCCAGTGAACACAGCTTCTGCTGCTTCATCTCTTTGCAGTATGTGATGCTGTCCATGTATCCTTTCTTCCGGCTGTCCCAACAAGTGCTTCGTGACCTATGCTGGTAGCATTGGTGGTGTTTCCACATGCTTAGTCACCTTCCATATTCCTTCCTTGGGAATGTGTCTGGAGGACTTACTTGATGGTTTTAGGATTAGCTTGTTGATATTCTTATTTTGAGATTGAGAAATTCTTTGAGTGTCTTGGATGTAAGTTCTCAGCAAGCTATTCATCTCACAACCCTTTTCCTGGCATGTAGTTCGTGATTTCATTCTCTTGGCAGTATTTTTCACAGAAAGGAAGGCTTCATTTTAGCAAAGCCCAACTCCTTAAAGGTTTTCATTTCATATATTACGCTTCTGGTATGGTACTTAATCAAAAGCTTATTGCCAGGATAGGGCCTCGCAGATTTTCTACTGTGTTGTTGCCTGCAGATCTTTGTGTCTGCCTCCAGAACCACAGTCTTGATTACTGGAGATTTATAGTGAATGTTGGAGTCAAGGGATGCCAGCTCCCAGCTTGCCCCTTCCTACTTTCCTGTTGCTCACTTTCATTGCCATGTCAACTATGAAGCTGGTTTCTGTGGGGCACAGCTGGAGCTGGAGATCCATTACACACTTTGAGTTGGAGCAAGGCCAGTCCTAGAACAAAGAGCCCTCGAAGAAAACCATGTAAGCTGATCAAGAGCGCATGGTGCCCCAGTGAGAAGGACATCACAGGACATCAAGCTGCCCAGTGCTTATGTGGGGTGGTGAGTATTTCCTTTCCTCCCATCCAGAGGGGGTCCGCCGGGCCTCAGCTTTCTGTATTCTGACTCCTGCCTCCATGTTTCCCTTCTCCCACTATCCTTCCTCCTGGGAATTTTGGGAACCACACTGGACACAGTAGGTGTGTCAACATCCACCAAATGGCTTTCTGGGGTTTGTACCCACATGAGCGTGTGCCAAGACAGATGCACAGTGCAGCACAGGGTGAACTGTTCTCAGTGCCTGACAGGTAGCCCACACACTGGCCAGCAGCATCCCTTAATATTCAGCATCCCTGAGGAAGGATAGGATATATGCCCAAAACAAGTTCATCTCAGAAATCTTGGGTGAAATGTGCCAGTCACAAAATAATTGCAATTTTATGATCCAATTGATATCAAGCTGTGAACAGGTGACATCACTTGAGAATTAATGGTAGTAATTTTCTCGAGAGAGCAGGGGGGTCCCATAACAGGAGGGAACATAGAGAATCTGCAGGGGTCCTGCTTTCCTCTCTGACTGTGCTTGGTGAGTGACTTCACTTGGTTGTGCTTTGGGGCTCTTCAGTCAGGATATTTTCCTCTTTCCTTTACATTTTTCACAATGAAAATAAGGTTAGAAAATATAAAAAGCT
>PVJA010001267.1:83488-132164 GCA_004027025.1 Myocastor coypus | reverse complement strand
AAGAACGGATTTATATTTTATAATATACATTTTCTTTATAAAAAGTATATTTAGTACAGGGTCTCACTACACAGATCAGACTTGTAGTGATTCTTCCTGTTTTTCAGTCTGTCTCTCAAGGGCATTACAGGCGCATGCCATCATGCCGCATCTCAATGATCATCTCAGCACACCCCAGGTTTGGGGTCAACATGGTAGGGATTATAGACTTGCACCACCACACCCAGTCTCCTTTGCTGTCTCAGCATGCTCTGCGGGCAGGGCTGGACTGGCTGGCCCAGGGATTGAACCCCAGTCCCTGAGCCTGCTTACAGACATTTTAATTTGCTGAGCTATTTGGCTGGTCCACACACATGCTTATTAAGTCTCTCCTTGTGCCATGATTGCTAGTGTCCCACTGGCCAAAATAAGATGTGCGGCCTTGCCAGAGTCAGCCTAGGCTGGCACTACAGCCAGGACTTCCGAGTGAGAGACTTACTTACTTACAGGCATTAAGGGAAAAATCTCTTCTAGCCAGGGAGTTGGTAATAACAGGATTAAAGAACATTTCAATGACATTTCAATGGTGCCAGAGGTCAAAAGAGTAATTTTTTTTTTTTTTTGTCTTTTTGAGACAGGGTCTCAGTATGCAGTTCTGGCTGGCCTTGAACTCACTTTTGTAGCCCAGGCTGGTCTTGAACTCACACCGATCCTCCTGCCTCAGCCTCCCGAGTGCTGGGATTACAGGCGTGTGCCACCACGCCCAGCATTTTATTTTTATTTTATTTTATTTATTTATTTATTTTTGTGGGACGGGGGTTCAAACTCACGACCTTGCACTTGCCAGGCAGGCACTTGTGCCACGGAGCTATCTCTCCAGCCCTTTTTTTTTTTTTTTTTTTAACAGTGTTTCACTGTGCAGTTCAGGCTGGCCTTGAGCTCCCTTTACAGTCCAGGCTGGTCTCAGACTTGTAGGATCCTCCTGCCTCAGCCTCCAAAGTGCTGGGATTGCAGGTGTGGTGTGTGTGCTCCACGACTCTGGGCTAGAAGGTACTCTTTGAAGGAAGAGTCCATGTTGTGTAGTCATCTTTATGAACCACAGAGCACTCCAGCCGTTTTACACAGAGTTGATGCTCGGGACATATTTGCTGAACTGAATCAAAAGTTATCAGTGACACACTGGAGGATAAGAGCCTAGGAGATGAATGGCTAAGTAACAGCCTATTAAAGAAGGCGGATTCCTTTAGGCATAGAAGGATACATGTTGAGAGGGGAAAACGACTGAAACAAACAGAGAAAGATAAATGTGATGGAAAATATAAACACATACTTATTCCACAAATAAACCGTGTCTGTTCTTTCAACTAATTTTACTGTTTTCTAGACAATTGCAAAAGAATACAGCTGTGTCTCAAATCATGGGTCGACAGAGCAGTGGGGAATACTTGGATTTCAGAAGTAGCTGACACAGGGCTGACAAGGTAGCTCAGTGCACTAAGTGCCTGTTTAGGTAGGTGCAGGGACCAGGGTTCAATCCCCAGCACCACAGGCTGTGCTGGCCCAGCTTTCAGGTGTGCTGAGCCACTGAGACCCAGTGTGGTAGCACATACCTGTATTCCCAGCACTGGGGAGGCTGAACACAGGAGGAGCACTAGGAGTCTGAGCTGCATAGTGACACCCTGTACCAAGTACATAAAACAAAGTAGCTTACACAGGCACCTTGTGGGTGAGCCTTAGATAAAGAAGAGCCCTGGCCCAAACGTAGGAGGGAATATGTCACTGCTTGTGTATGCTCTTTGAATCAAATTTCCCCATACGGTCAGCATTGGCCCTAGTCATGGAATTTGATTTGGTTCTTCTCAATTTTTATATGTGACCAGAATTGTGGGAAAGAATTGTTCATATATGAAGTTATCACTGTATATCACCTAATTTCTCATGGAACTTGAACTGTATTTGAACATTTTGAGAGATGCTTTTTAGTTTGTTGGAGAAACGTAAAAAAGATTGTGTCAGGGGATATACCTCAGTGGCACAAATGCCTACCTGGAAAGTTCAAGGTCCTCAGTTTGATTCCTGGTACCAAAAGGAAAGCCAGTTTGCCACTGATAGAGCCTAACTCTGGTACCAGCTTTCCTGGTATCCTCTGAGAGGAAACCATAGGTTAAGAAATGGGAAGCAGGCAAGGGAAAAGGATGGGCTTTAGGAACTAGTAGGAAGTAGATAATTATTTATTTATTTATTTATTTATTTTGTCTTTTTGAGACAGGGTCTCGCTGTCCAGTTTAGGCTGGCCTAGAGCTCACTTTTGTAGCCCAGGCTGGTCTCAAGCTTGCACTGATCTTCCTGCCTCAGCCTCCCAAGTGCTGGGATTATAGACGTGCACCACCACACCCCACCCAGGAAGTGGATAATTTATTATTAACATCTCTCTTTATCTTTCCTTCTATCCTCCCTTTCTTTCTTTCTTTCTTTCTTTCTTTCTTCCTTCCTTCCTTCCTTCCTTCCTTCCTTCCTTTTACTGTTCTTTTTTTGACACCGGGTCTTTTTGTAGTCCCTGCTGGCCTTGAATTCACTCTATAGCCTAGGCTCTCTCCAAACCTACAGCAATCCTCCAGCCTCAACCACCTGAGTGCTGGCATTACAGGCTTGCACCACAGCGCCTGACGTCTCCTTTTCCCACCTTACCCAGTTTGTGCTCCTCAGGAACTCTGGATGCCTTCTCTTCTCTGTTCCTGCCTTGCCCCACTCCCTCCTCGACGGGGCTGTCCCATCTCCACCTGGGCTCTGTTTGTCTTCCCCATTCTGCCAATCATGACCTCCATTCCTAGTTCTATTAGTAATATCAAGTACTGGCCTGGCTGAGTGAATTCTCTCACAGATGGACATAACCTCTCTAGAGATATTTCCATTTTTCTAAATTAGTTTAAGTGAATCTCTAATTAGGACACATATTGTGGCAAGATGAAAAAACAGTGATGAAAGGCATTTTGGGCTAGATTCTCTTTATAACTCATCAGCACCTCTCTTCCCAGTTTTCCCCATTGGATTGGATCATCTGTACTATTCTGGATTTTTACAACTTTCAGTTCTTTAGAGCTCTCCCCCCAGGCCCACTTTTTTCCTTCACAATCCCCGTAGGCCCAGTTCATAAGTGGGCATTTGAATGGGCACGGCCATACGTGGGAAGGCCCAGGGCAGACCCTTCCTCCCTGACTTAGCCACATTCCTACTGCTTGGTAGCAACAAATGTGTGCCTCTGCCTTCCCTCTGCCTTCAGGGGAGCTTGAGCCAAGCCCAGCACCACAATGTAGCCAGAACGCAAAGAACAAGAACCAGGATCATTGGAGGGAATTTCTAACTGGACGGTCTGGGGATTTCCACTCTGCTATTTGTATTTTTTTGTAATTCTATGTTACTCAAATGTGTTCACATTTGGCTACTACCACAAAGAACTCTGACCAGGGGGTTTCTGTTTTTGCAGTTATAGCAAAGAAATCGGATTAGAAAAGATTGCAGTAATACTTGCCCAAGAGCACAACAGCTAGTTATGAGAGTGGACTTGCTGGCTTCTAATGCTATGTTCTTTTGATTACAAGTGGATGCTTTTTGCCTCTGAAAATAAATTTATGTTTGTAGCATGTTGCCATTGGTCCAAGGTAGCATTAAAAAAAAAGTTAGGTTGTGCTGCGCAGCTCCCACCCTTGGGCACTCTGAGGAGCCTGCAATTGAGTCCGGTCCTGGTGAGGCATGCCTGTCATCCCAGTGCTCAGGAGGCTGAAACAGGAGAATCACTATGAGTCCGAGCTGCGTAGTGAGATCCCGTGCTTTTATAGTGCTGGGGAACTCAGAGTCTTGCTTAAGTTAGGCAAGAACTGGACCACTGCGTTATGTATATCCTGCCCTTTGTCTTAGTTTTATTTTATTTTATTTTATTTTTTTTTTGGGGGGGGGGGGACAAGGGTTCGAACTCACAACCTTGCACTTGCCCAGCAGGCACTTGTGCCTCGGAGCTATCTCCCCAGCCCCCCTTTGTCTTAGTTTTAAACAAAGATGTTTAAAAAATAAAAATAGGACTGGGAGAGAGCTCAGCAGTCTAAGTGCCTGCCTGGCAAGTGCAAGGACCTGAGTTTGGGTGCTCCTTGCCAGCCACCAAAACTGGGTGTGGTAGGGCATGCCTATAATCCCAGTGCTGGGGAGGCTGAGACAGGGGGATTACTCCAAGTCCAAGCTGGGTAGAGAGACCCTGTACCAAATACACACATTTTTATTTTATTTTATTTTTATTTTTATTTTTATTTTTTTGTCTTTTTTTGAGACAAGGTCTCGCTATGCCGTTCAGGCTGGCCTTGAGCTCACTTCTGTAGCCCAGGCTAGTCTTGAACTCGCACCGATCCTCCTGCCTCAGCCTCCCAAGTGCTGGGATTACAGACGTGTACCACCACGCCCAGCTACACATTTTTAAAGAATAAATAAAAAGTAAAAATAAAATTAAAACTTTTTAAAGTAGAAAAAAAACCTGCAGAATAAGGATGTAGAGAAAGAAAATATATTTTTGTACTAATACACAATGTCTTTGTGTTTGAAACTAAGTATTAGGAATCAAAATCTTTTTAAAAGTTTATGAAGTAAACCCAGCAAAAAAGTTTAACCATGAGGCATAAAAAGTAAAGCCAGATTAGTATGCTGAGCTGTAAAAGGCTCAAGTCAACAGCTTCTGATATTGCCAGTTCTGCTGATAACAAACACACTACTATTATGGAATATTGCTCTATGTATGCAACTACTTTCTCCTAGTTCAATGAGAAGAAATATTTGCACCAATAGTATTTAGAAAAGTTATCATGAGGCTGAGGCAGGAGGATCAGTGTGAGTTCAAGACCAGCCCAGGCTACAAAAATGAGTTCAAGGCCAGTCTGAACTGCATAGTGAGACCCTGTCTCAAAAAGACAAAAAAAAAAACAAAAAAAAAACGAAAGAAAAGTTATCATATCTGCATCTTGTACTCTGAACAACTACTATGAAGACAGCAATATGCACTGTATCAATAAATATGTATATATACATATATATTACAAAAAATGTAATTATAACAAAAGGAAAAAAGTTTATGAAGTAAGAAAGTTAATAAATGAAGGCTAATGTATAGTTACAGGAAAACATTAATACATTTCCATATAGTGTCTCCAAAGTCTACAGTGGTGCATAGGAGTGCCCTGGTGATGGTGAACCTTTTAGAGCTTTTAATAACACAGACAGCTAGGGCACCCATGCCCGGTATTCTCCACCAAGGTGTCTAGGGCTTCACATCCAGCCTACCTAGAGCAACTTCCAGTCTTAGAAACTCCACTGTGGCAAGTGTACTCTGCTGATGCTCCGTTTTGATCTTTTGTATTGTATTTTTACTATACCTTATCTAGCTAGGAATGTTTAGATACGTATTTACCATCACATTATAGATGTCTGTAGTATTCTCTGCAATAACATGCCACACAAATTTCTAGCCTAGGCACACCAGGCTGACCCATTAAGCCTAGGAGCCAGGGAGATAGCTCAGTAGAATAAGCGCTTGCCTGGCAAAGACAAGGTCCTGAGTTCAATCGTTGGTAAAAAAAAAAAAAAAAAAAAAAAAAGACCTATTAAGCCTAGGAATGTAGCAGTCAACCATTGCTATAGTTTACAGCTAAAATCTTCTCCCAAAGTCTATGTATTTGGAAGCAGATTGAATCATGGGAATGCTATATTCAGTAGTGAATTCAACCTGCTTTCCTTTAAGGGGGGGGGGGGATCTCAGGTATATTATCCCCACGCAGGGCAAGTGACTAATGCAGGACATCAAAGCTCATGTAAATACATGTTACAATGTTCACACAGTGATGAAATTACCTAGTGGCACACTTCTCAGAATATATCTGACATTAAGCAATATGTGACTGTATTTGTCAAAACTTCTAGAATTGTACCCAAGATATGTGTATGTAACTTTTACCTCAAAAAGAGCCATAAAAGATATTTAATATTTAGTTGATTAAACACATATTGAAGAGTCTATACACCCTAAGGGGGCAGATTTGCTAATTCCTGGAATTTTAACATATATAAATATGATGGATTGATATTTTATGTGCCAAGGAAAATCCAGTAACACCCATTATAGGACCTAGATGTTGAACACACGGATGTATAGTGCACCTCTTGGAATATTTTTGTGTGCTTGAGCATTTTTCATGGTGAAGTAATAGAAAACTTAACAAAGCCAGAACTGAACTCACGATCACTTACTGAGTTCTTTCTTGTTTCATTAGCTGGCCCCACCTTTTGCCCACACAAATTTGGTGTTTTTGCTTTACTCCTTCCTGTTCCCCTCATTCTTCAGGTTATCCCCCAATCTTGCATTTTTTTTGTCTGTGTATTTTAGGGCAGGGTCTACAGGGTGTTCAGGGTCTTACTACAAGATCGGACTTGTAGTGATCCACCTGTTCACAGCCTCCCAAGAGCTGGGATTATAGGCGCATGCCACCATGCCTAGTCTCAGTTGCTGTGTCAGTGTGCTCTGGGGGTGGGGCCGGCATGGCAGGCCCTGGGGTTTGAACCCCCAGTCCCAGCCCCTGCTTGCAGGCTCTTTAATCTGCTGAGCTATTTGGCAAGCCCTCAAGCCACCATTACTGTAATGTCAACTACTGCATAAGCCTTCTAGGTGCTTTCAGAGTCATTTAGGATGTCTTCTATCCCTTGGCAGGATAATCTTCTCAAAATTATTTTGAAAATATACTCTCTCACCCCTGCTTAAAATACCTCTAGGCTCCCACTGCCATTAATACAAAGCTCCAATATTTTCATGTGTCTTGGGAGATGCTTCTCTACCCATCAGCTTCATTGCATTTGCGTTCTTTACCCCATTATCTCTACTCAAGCTCTGTTGGACTAATTTCCATCTCAATATGTCTAAGATACCCTAGCTATTCAACTAGATGTTCAATGCCAGCCTGAACTACATAGCGAGACCCTGTCTCAAAAAGACAAAAAAAAAAAAAAAAAAAAAAAAAAAAAAAAAAAAAAAAAAAAAAAAAAAAAAAAAAAAAAAAAAAAAAAAAAAAAAAAAAAAAAAAAAAAAAAAAAAAAAAAAAAAAAAAAAAAAAAAAAAAAGAAAAAAGAAAGAAAAAGCACAGGACATCACTACCATGAAGTGAAAACAAAGAATGGAATGAAAACAAAAGTGGTATCTATATAATCATCAAATTATCTGATAAGACATTTTATCTATTTCACCATTTTAGTTAGCATAAGAAAAAACTGGTTCTAAGGTACTATAGTATTTGATATTTTTATTGTTTTAAATTGTAGTGCTACTTAACAATTCATCTCTAAGCAGTAGTGTTAAATAAATACAAAAATCATTATATTAAAGGTAGGTGGGGCACCCTACACAGTCAAAATAAGACTTTTGTAGCCCAGTCTGGTCTTAAACTTGCACCAACCCTCCTGCCTCAGCCTTGCAAGTACTGAGAATTTCTTTTGACTAGCATATTCTTTTCTCTTTAATTTCTTCAGGCAAATTCTTCCTCATCCTTTCCTATCCCTATTTACTTATAACTTAAAAAAAAACAAAAAAACAACACTCTTCTGTGATACTGGGATTCAACTTATTTAGCTTGATGCATGTGAGGCAAGTCTCATTACCGAGCAATATCCTCAGCCCTTCAAGCCCTTCATTATATTTTATTTTGTGACAGGATCCTGTGGAGTTGCCCAGCCTGGCCTCAGCAGCCTTCAGTAACCATCTCTTTGTGTTCTGTTGACTGGGAGTAAATCTTATATTCATTCCTAAACCAACACTGGTTAGTTTATACTAACCAATCCACATTTGGCATTAGATTTTTTTTTTAACACTTCCAAATGTACACTTTAATAACTATTAGGTATATAAACAATTAGGTAGAGAAGCTGACCAAGATACATAAATTAGAATATCCACGTATCCATCTAAATTTTCTATATTTCTTTTTTTTTCTTTTTGTAGAATATTTATTAAGGTTATTTAATATACAACTTTTCACATGTCATTTTGGAAGCCCTTCTTTATAAAGGTAATTCTTCTGTCTGATGGCAAACAGAAGCCATAATCATCATTCTGGACCTCCATGTTGGATAAACTCCATTTCCTCTTGAGAGATTAGTTTCCTTCTATACTTCCGAGGTAGCGTTTTTATTATGTCTGCAGTGTCTGGTGGACCTGGATGCATCAGCAAGTCCGGTGATTTACTCCCTTTGGAATGCTGTGAAATTACAGAAGAGTGAGATGGAATCCCTGCAGATCTCAAAGTTTCTGATACGCTGGGTTTAGGATTGTCTTTTCTGTCAGGGAACCTTATTAAAGGTGTATGTGGCTGGACTGCTGCACCGTCCCGTTTCCATAGACGTCGATGCGCCGGCGCTGGTCCTACTCAGAGCCGCGGTCACAGCGCATCCTGTGCCACCGCCTTTCTTCCCTAAGGCCGCTGCTACATCTGCACCATCCCAAATGGCCAGGGTGCAGAATAGCGACCAAATCCCTCTACTTGGACGACCGACCGGCAGACGCCACTTTGCTGCCCATCATGACCCCGGGAAGGGGCAGCTTCCCTGACATTAGCTTTCTTCAACTGAAAATGCTGAACAAAACAGACTTTTGTTAGGAACGCTGAAGGGGAGAATCGCTTTTGGGGAGGCAACCAATGATACCTACTTGTGTGTATTATTCTCCAACAATAGCTTCTGGGAATTTGCCCCTTGTCTTGGCATCTCATAGCGAGGATAGATGCCACACCTGACAGATGAAAGAAGACTGAATCCAGAAATGAATGTTAGCTCTCAAACACTTCCCAATTGCTTATCCTTCCTTCTTTCCCATCCCCTTTCCACAAAGGGAACAAATGTGTTTAACCTTTACCTTGCGTGGAGTTTTGTATATAGAAAACGATGTTTAAGTCATTGCAAATTTAAGCCAACTTTCAGTATAAAATGTATGGGAAGGACACTGGCAGTCACCAGGACTGGCTGAGTGCAGGTGTTGGGGGCAGGCCTGGTTTCTGGGGACCCTTGCTCTGGGATTAAGGAACCCGAGGGATGGAGAAGAATATGGCTATTGGGGTTGTCGGTGCACTGCTGGGAGGCAAGGAGGAAGAGTGAGCTGAGGTGTGGGGGTATGGGATGGGGTAAAGAAAAAGGCGGGCTGGTCATGTGCTGCCACCCAGTTAAGGCTCCACAGAGCTGGTGGTGATGGTGTGTGCTGAATTTAAGCTCAGGAGTGTCCATTAGAACTGCAGAAGCAGCACACAAGAAACATCTGAAATTGATTGACTTACTGACAATCACAGGCCACATCAGGCAGGGATCACTGCTCATGCATTTTCTAAGACTGCTATGAAAGCGTTTGGCACAAGAGCTTGGCTGAATGTGCTGTGGAAGGGACTGCAAAAGACCCGTACGTATCCTACAACAGGAGTTTTGGCTCTTACTACACTGTTCCTAGCAGGTTCTGTCTTGTTCTGGAAATTGGCCAAGAGGATTGACCAATTTTTCTCAGGAGAAACAGCAGGAGACTTAACAAAAATATCAAGAAACTATTGCAAAAATTAAACTAATAAAGACAAGTAATAAAGAGGCTCTGTAAGAGAAAAGTAGGACTTTAGAAGGGCCCTATAACCTTTCTTTGTATTTTAAAAGTCATTACTCTCCATGTAGAAAAATCATTCTACAATCTGATCTTAGTAATGTAGTAGTAATCTTTAGATCTAGACATAGAATTTGTTGGTGACTGTTGGCAGTTATTACAAATTAGCATTGATTATAATTACATTGCTGGAGAATCCTTATTCCCTCACCCCAAAACACTCCAAAATCTGAAAGTTCTTATGTACAGTTATGATGCCACAAGTAAAAAATTCCACAGCAGACCTCTAATAAGTCTCAATCAAGACAAAAATGCACTACAAGTGTTGTATAAGATTGTACCAGAAAATGTCCCTCCCCCACCGGTATACTTCAGTTTCTTAGTTGCCCAGGTAATAGTTCCAGTTCCTGTTCTAGTTGCTTTTCTCTCTTAGAAATAACTGGTCATATGATGCATAGCTGGTCATATGATGTCCATTGTAAGAACCAGTCCCAATTGACAAGCCACTCTGCCTCTGTACCCCTGCTTGCTATTTCACATAAGCCCTAGACCACCAGAGATCAGGGCCTGATAACCTGGCACCAGTGCCATTGATGTAAATAAATCTGCCTCCAAATTCTGGATGTTATTTTGGGTTTTCTGCTTGCTGTTGGCAAAATTACACTTGCAGTCTCCATATGAAACAAATAAATTTTGTGGTTATACTTGGGTCCTATCCTCAGAGATGTCTAGTTGTATATATGCTAATAATCTAAAACCTGAAAGCATCTAAAACATTTCTGGTTCCAGGCATATGAAGAAAGGATATTCAACCTGTAGCACAAATTCCTTACAATCCACTGAGTCATTTGTCATTTTATAGCTATGTTCTGAAATGAAAACATTCTGTGAACTAAAATGACCTTGCATTCCCGACCTTCTTCACGTAGTGGCTTAAAATAGGGCCCTGGTCTGGAGAATGTAATTACACTGTTATGTCAGAATGGTCCTCTCTGAGATGAAAACTTGGGCTTAAAAGGGATTCAGTATATTAATCCCGTGTTTTATCCTTATTACTCATTTCTTAGAATGGAGTCATTTCTGGCTTTCTCAAAGCAAAATAATATCAATAAACAAATGCATCTATTTTCTTTCCTTTTTTTTCTAACTTTAGCCTTTGAGGCAACTGGTAATTAGGATGTTCTGCATTTTTTAAACCTAATTTTATAAAGACTATCTTATTTTGACTGTGTAGGATACCCCACCTACTAATGTAATAATTTTTGTACTTATTAACCTTACTCCTTAGAGATGAATTATTAAATAACACTACAATTTAAAACAATAAAAATATCAAACACTGTAGTATCTTGGAACCAGTTTTTTCTTATGCTAACTAAAATGGTGAAATAGTCAAAATGCCTTATCAGATTTTTGCTGATTATATGGATACCATTTTTGTTTTCATTCCATTCTTTGTTTTCACTTCATAGTAGTGATGTCCTGTACTTTTTTTTTTTTTTTTTTTTTTTTTTTTTTTTTTTTTTTTTTTTTTTTTTTTTTTTTTTTTTTTTTTTTTTTTTTTTTTTTTTTTTTTTTTTTTTTTTTTTTTTTTTTTTTTTTTTTTTTTTTTTTTTTGTCTTTTTAAGACAACTTCTCAATATGCAGTTCAGGCTGGCATTGAGCTCACTTTTGTAGCCCAGGCTGGTCTCAAACTCACACCAACCCTCCTGCCTCAGCCTCACAAGTGCTGGGAATACAGGCGAGTGCTACCACACCTAGCCTGATGTCCTGTACTTTTTGGTCAAATTGGTCCACATGAAAAATAAAATTTCAAATTTATTTTAAAGAATTGACATTTAACTTTTACATTAACGTACTTTATATGCAATAAGTAAACACCCAAAGTTTGGAAAAATTTTGTTGGGCTTACAGTAAATGGATAAACAAAATGAATTATGTCAAAATGAGAATGTGGTATAGGCATAAAGCCAAAGGACCTTTAGACTAAGTAATATAATCAAAATTTTTGACTATTAAACATAGCCTTTCTTGAGCTGGTTGTGGTGGCACATGCCTGTATGAGTTCAAGACCAGCTTGGGCTACAAAAGTGAGCTCAAGGCCAGCCTGAACTGCATAGTGAGACCCTGTCTCAAAAAGACAAAATAAATAAATAAATAATAAAAATAAACATAGCCTTTCTAAAGCATGGTCCAGTAATTTTATTCACTGTAGTATTTAATAGTCTATTCATGTTTCTGCACTTCTCAGATGAATTCTGAGTTATGATGATTAGCCTATAATTCTAGTTTAAAAATGTTCATAGATATAAAATTAATTTGATACTGTTTTATAAAGAGAAAAAATAAAATTTCTTGGAAGGAAATATTTAAAAGCATTGCTATTGCCAAGAGTTTATAAAACATCAGATTGAATGATATCGTATTGGAAACTATTATTCAAAGTAATTCTCAGGGCTGGTGAGATAACTCAGCAGATTAAGCGCCTGCTTTGGCAAGTTCAGGGACCAGGATTCAATCTCCAGTGTTTCTGGGGTGCTCTGAGCCAGCAACCAAATCTGGGCTTGTTGCACACCTGTAAGCCAGTGCTTGAGAGGCTGAAAAACAGGAGGATCGCTATGAGTCTGAGCTGCATAGTGAGACCCTGTACTAAATACAGAAGTGGAAAGAAAAAAAGTAATTCTCATGTTTGTGCTGACTTCTTACTCCTAAAACTATGTAAGAAAAAGGCCCTGCCCATTTCTGAAAATGGCGGTAAGTGCAAAGTACTGGCATCGACAGGATTTGGAAGGGTAAAGAGATGGAATTTCTTAATCTTCTACATTTTGATGAGTTGATGAGTAGTCTGGAATTAGGAGTGGCTTCTCAATGGGAACAAAACTGTAGTTTAATAGTTTTTGTGACCACAAAAAGGGAAAATTTCAAAATTTCCAGTATTTGACTCTTTTCCATCTTTGGAAAGTCCACACATACCAGCATCAAGAGCCACTTCTAAGGAAAAAGAGAGAGACAGAGAGAAGAATCCACTTTGGAAGATGCCATCCTTCACCCTTCAATAGCCATATGGGGAAGGTGCAGGAACTTCCTTATTAGGATGCTCAGCGAGTGTTCTGTATCTCCATACCCAAACTCCAACTCTAGTGGGAGCTGGGCTGAAAAAACACTACTCCTTGGCTCATCCTGGCCTTAAGGCAAAAGAATGACAGAATTCAGGAGTCAGAAAATCCATGCATGTTTCCAACTGAGTTCCAGCTCTGCAGCAAAGTACATTACTATCAAAGTTCCCAGCTATTTATTTTGTTCCCCTCTATACATTTCTTCATAGTGATTTCATAGCATGAGGAGAGTATTTAATGACTATGCTGTATATCACTCAGAAAAAGCAGCCCATTAATCTTTTGGGCCTTATCATTACTAGTGTTGGGATTAAGATTCATTACTTAAAGAAACTGAGTAAGTAATGAAAGCAAATTCACAGCATTAATTAACAGCACAGGCATAATATTAAACTTATGTAAAAAATATCCTTAATTTAAATAAATAATGCTTCAGAAAGGCTACTGACGTAAGCCTATATTCACTTTACTAGTGTAACCTGGAAAGTTGTAAGAAGATATATTACTTGTCACACCCTAATAATAACATGATAACTCTGAATAGTTGCATATTTTCAATAGCTTGGCTCTAAATGAAGCATCATTAGCCAGGCAGGTGGCACGTCTGTAGTCCCAGCACTTGGGAGACAAGGCAAGCGGATTATTGCCATGAGCTTGAGGCCAGCCTGAGCCAACAGGGGGTTCATAGCCAGCCTGATCTACATAGCGAGACCCTGTCTCAAAACACAAAACAAAACAAGAAATAAATGAAGTGTCACTATAGGTTATTAAAGATTATTAGCCAGTCCCAAAAGTTCCCTAGTATGTCACATTTCTAGGATTTTGAAGGAAAAGGCTTTTGGATTTATTTCATTAAAATAAAATTTATTGTTTTCTTACTTAAGAATTAATATTCATTGAAGAATATTAGAAACATTAAAAAACACAAGGAAAATAAGGATCATCTATAATTGTCAGGAATAGCTCATTTTAATATTTTGCTACTAAAATGTCTTTCAGTCAAGTTTTGCTTTTTTATTGTTTTTAAAACTACATTAGAGGGGCTGGAAAGGTGGCTCAGTGGTCTAAAGTGTCTGCTTAGGAAAGCTTAGGCAACTACAGGGACCTTGGTTTGATCCCTGGTACCACATG
Source organism: Myocastor coypus (assembly GCA_004027025.1). Lineage (NCBI taxonomy): Eukaryota > Metazoa > Chordata > Mammalia > Rodentia > Myocastoridae > Myocastor > Myocastor coypus. The sequence goes on along the minus strand of PVJA010001267.1, from coordinate 118,286 downwards.
CTGCGCCAGCCCCACTCCCAGGGCAGGCTGAGCCGGCCATTAAAAAAAAAAACAAAAAACAAACAAACAAACAAAAAACTACATTAGAAATATACTCCTCATGAAGAATTGAGACAATATAGAACAGAATGTGGAAATTACCATTTTACAGGCCAAACTGTATCCCTTTAAAAATCCTGTATTGAACCTCTCGCTCTAAGGGACTCAGGGTGTAATTAAGTTGAGGCTTTTAGGGTAAGCCTAGTCCTAACTGCTGTCCTTCTAAGAGGATATTTGTGTACACTGGGACACCAGGCATATGAACTCAGAGGGAAACTCAGTGAGGAAGAGCCCACCTGCAAGCTGTGGAGAGAGATCTTATGAGAGCAAAGCACGAATACCTTCATCTTGGACTTGTAGCCATCAAACTAAGAGAAAACATTTTGTTTGTTTGATTCACTCAGTCTGTTGTGTTTTACATATGTGTGTGTATCAAAGTCAAAAATATTAGCCGGTGGTTTTTTTTTTTTTTTTTTTTTGTCTTTGTGAGACAGCCTCTCACTATGAAGTTTAGGCTGGCCTTGATCTCATTCTTTAGTCTACACTGGTCTCGAGCTCACAACGATCCTTCTGTCTCAGCTTCCTGAGTGCTGGGATTATAGATGTGCACAACCACACCTGGCTAAAATATTAGCATTATGCTATAACTTAAAAAATTTTTAGGGGCCCGGCAGGATGTCTCAGTGGTCTAAAGCACCTGCAGGTGGCTGCAGGGACCGAAGTTCGATCCCCGGCACCGCATGCTGCGCCAGCCCTGCCCTCAGGGCAGGCTCAGCCGGCCATAAAAATAAATAAACAAACAAACAAAAGTTCTGAAACAAGAAAAAAAATTTAAAAAAATAAAAAAAAATTTTTTAGTTATAAACAAGAAATGTTCTCCAAGAAAAGAGAATTTAACACTATTGTAGACTTTCCATATAGAATTGTTCTTCTCTTTGGGGGAGACTTTGTTTACCTCAACCATTGTTATGGTCAATTCTGGGATGAAGCTAAATCTAGCTCTGGAGGATTTATGTTTTCTGTGGGGGCAAAAATCTGTAGGTTCTGAGTCTAGGAATTAACAAGGAAGTGTTTTGAAATGGTGCCAAACTATTTCTCTGAAAATTGACTCCAAATTTTTAATGAGAACTAGTTAAAATTATGGAAACAGTATCCAACAAACTCACAAGTGCTTATTAAGCTACATCAGATTTTATCTCTGGTTAAGCCAGGTTGATCCTGATAAGGTGTTTTTTTTTTTTTTTTCTGGATAGATCAGAGGGTATTTGGAATATGCTCTCTATCAAGCAGATGACTGGTTTGTTGAGATGAATGCTTCATTTTTATCATCTTGTTTGTTATATTCTGTATACTTGCAAGATATTAAAAGATAAAGTGAAATCCTGTTTTATATGTACAAAAATTTAATCTGAAATCAAACCAGCAGATATTTATTGCCCTTTCACTGTCTATATGGTATACTATATGGTATACTAGTATACTGAGAATGGTAGAAAGAGGGCAGCATGGTGGCTGCCTTCAAAGTGTTTTGTTTCAGTGGTGGTTGTCCAACCTGGTATCAGAGTCAACTGAGTAAGAGTTGAGTAAAATAATAAGACCTGAAAGGAACATGTTGAAAATCTACTAGTCAGTATCTGCTAATGTTAGCCTATTCTTTGATGTAGCATTTTATTGCTAAACATGGACCCAACAGCCAGGCAAAACACATACAGGAGAACATCCATTGCAATGTTATTTACAGGAGTGCTGCAATTAGAGAATTGGAAATAACCATTCATCAATGGAACATCCATGACAATCAACACACCACAAATATAGTGACAACGTAAATTTTACAAACATACTATTGAGCAAAAAAATCCAGGTACAGAAAAGCATATATTATATAATTCTACCAAAGTTAATAAAAAAAGAGTGGGGCTGGGGAGATAGCTCTGTGGCACAAGTGCCTGCCTGGCAAGTGCAAGGTTGTGAGTTTGAACCCCGGTCCCACAAAATAAATAAATAAATAAATAAATAAATAAATAAATAAATAAATAAATAAAAAATAAAAAAGAGCAACTCAAGACTCTCAATCTGTGCTCTCAATAATTAAGATATTGACTACCCTTGGAAGGTGGAGGGAGGCAGAGGTGGGGAAAGTATGGAAGGGATTCTGGAGGGCTGGTAATGTTCTGTTCCTTGACTCACTCCATTTCCCAGGAATGATGACTTGTGAAAATTCTTCCGTGTATATGCTTATGATGTTACATCTTGCTATGGGTATGCTGCCTATCATTAAATTAATATTAAGAGTATACGTATCTTTAAGCTCTTTCCTAGACCTACCAAATTAGGATATCTACTTGGTGTAACAATTTTTAAAATTCAGAGATCTGTATTTAACAAGCTTCCAATGAATTCTGGTGCAGCTACTACCTTTGCGAAGACAGTATTTTATATCTTCTTCCTAGGAGCTCATCTCTGCCTTTCTCCTGGGAGGGATCTTTGTAAAAAAATCATTAACGTATTATTCATTCACTATAGTGCTATTCAAAGAAAGCTCTTATAATGTGTCCCGTTGATTTCCAAAATCTCTATATTTAAGATATCTGATCTGTACCTACCCAGGGACCAAAGAGGAAAGATATCTTTAAAAACATAGATCTTAAAGTCATGGATGGGTTGAGAGGGGGATATGACATTTTTCTGTGGAGACTAGTTTGTCATTATGTTTTTAAACAGAATTACCACACTGGAGCAAACAGGAAGAGTGCAGCTGTGAAGCAAATACAATCAGCAGACTACACCAGGCATTTCATGAGGATCTTGCATAAATACTGACAAATTATGACAGGCAGAGTGGGTATCTTCAGAGTATGCATTTTGTTGGTTTATTATTTTTCATAGCTTCATGCTGAGCCAAGAAAGGAACAGAAGTCGCTTGTGAATACGTTAACAGAATATGATAGTTCTCAAGAATTAAAGAGGACAGTCCTGTTCTGAAAGACTATGATAGGAAGCAAGAGTGCCTCTGCAGAAGAAAACTCAGCTTTGGCCACTGAGTTAAATTTGATAGTAAACAAACAACCCCCACCATAAGCTCCCTGTTTACTTAATTTGGGCAGTTGCAGATAAATGCCAAAGGGTCTGAGTAGGAATCAAGTAAGTCGGGCATGTGAGAGCCTCCTCTTCAGAAGTCAGTGATGGTCTGAGGTCCCCAATAGTACAGTACCACCCTTCATGCCCCAAGTAATGTAATCACCACACCCAGTAATACTGGCCTTCTTCACAGGTGGCATTGCCCACAGCACCCCAGAGCTGGATTCTCCAGCAGGAAGGCCTTCCCTCTCACAGAAAGACTGTGTCAGGGTTCTTTTGGGTAGATGTCATTTCACAGAGTCCTCATTACATCCTGAAAAACGAGTCCCATTTCCTATTTTACAGGCAAGATAGTTCTTCTCTAGGACATAATTGGTTAAACCTGGCTGAATGTAAACCCCAGTATGAAGCCCACAGGGAGGCTTGAGTCTCAGATACCTGCTGTTGAGAGTCCAATTACGCTTCCTGCTCCATGACATATGGGGGAATTTCCTTAATCTCTGTTTTCCTGTCTGTAAGGCAGATGTCTTAATAGTGCCTACCTCAGGACAAAAGCTTGAATATGGGAGACAGGCATGTCAAACACAAAGCACAGTGCTTGGCACAATGAGACCGTGCAGAAAACATTATTTCTCAGTTTTTTTGATCCTCTCAAGACTTTGTCTTCTTGGGAACCAAGTTATACAAAATTTTTACACTCCATCACTGAGATCCTTTAAGCAGGTCATTTTCTTTTTTTTTTTTTTTTGTCTTTTTGAGACAGGGTCTCGCTATGCAGTTGAGGCTGGTCCTGAGCTCACTTTTGTAGCCCAGGCTGGTCTCGAACTCGCACCGATCCTCCTGCCTCAGCCTCCCGAGTGCTGGGATTACAGGCGTGAGCCACCATGCCTAGCCTAAGCAGGTCATTTTCAATGTATTGTATCTCACTTTTTGGCTCTGGGCACATAAAATGTTGAAATAGAGTATTTTCTCTACACATGTCTCTCTACATCTCTGTCTCTGTCTCTCTGTCTCTCTGTCTCTCTGTCTCTCTCTCTCTCTCTCTCTCTCTCTCTCTCTCTCTCTCTCCTCTCCCTCTGATGTGGTTTGGCTCTTTTTGTTTGTTTTTTGAGACTGGGTCTTACTATAATAGTGTGGGCTGTCCTTGAGCTGACTATATAGGCCAAGCTGGCTTCAAATTCATGATGATCCTCCTGCCTCAGCCTTCCAAGTACTGGAATTACACATTCTGTCTCTCCTCTCTCATGAGAGAAGAAATGTGTTTGTAAAACATTAATTTTTATAGAGCTAATGTGAATTTTCTCCTGTGCTGATCACTGTCCTCCTATACCTCTCCATCTTCCCTTATTTGGATAACTAAAAGGTGAAAGTGTTGGTTAGCTTCAAAGAGTCTTTTTAAAAAATTAATTTTATTGATATACTTTTGATATACATAATGATCACTTTCCTCATAGGGAATTTGTACCTGTATATCAAGAAGACTTTTCACATTGTTGGCATGCCTATCATTATACCAATTCTTTCTGTAAGATGTTGTTCTTGAAGGCAGGATCTTGCTACATGGTTCAGGCTGGCCTTGAACTCATGGCCACCCTCCTGCTTCAGCCTCCTGAGTGCTGTATTTTTGTGGGGGTTGGTTTGTTCGTTTGTTTTTATTTTACTTTTTGATGCCAGGTATCGAACTCTGGACCTAGGCTTGTCAGGCAGGTGCTTATGCCACTGTGGCATCTCCCAGGCCTGAGTGCTGGCTTTGGAGGAGCGTGCCACCACGGATTCGTGCTTGATGACCACTTACCTGGAGTAAATACCCACAGTGGGCTGGTAAGGGAGCGCTGTGGCAGTTAGAGCTGGAGCTCAAAGCTGGTGAGACACCCCAGCACGGACCTACCCGACAGCCCCAGGCCTCCTCTGAGGAGAAACTCAGATCCTCAGCACCACTGGCTTCAGAGATCTGCCTGCTTCCCAAGGTCGTTTTTTCGATGTCCATAACTGACAGGCTGGTGTTACCCCTGGACATCACATTCTGCTTAATGAGGTTACAAATGAAGGAAGGATTTGTAGTAACCACTTAACACTTCTAGGCTTCAATCATTTTCCTCTCAAAGAGGCTCAGAAGCTCATGCCTATGACTTTTCTTTTTTTCTTTTTTTCTAATTTGTGGATGTTTGCAGGTATCTTTGCAGGACTCAGGAAAGAGCTTTGAAGGAGAGAGTCAGAAAAACTTGCCTTCCTGGGGTCAAGCACACTGGGAGCTTGGAGCTAATACCATTTGTTTTCTAAAGGAAAAGGAAGGCTGAGTTCTTGTGGGTTGTTTTTATTTTTTAATTAATTTATTTATTTTTATTTATTTATTTATTTATTTATTTTTGTATTTTTATGGAAGGGTCTACAGGGTGTTCAAAGTCTCCCTACTAGTTCCACATGTTTAGAGCCTCCCAAGTGTTGGGATTGCAGGCGCGTGCCATCACGTTCAGTCTCAATTGCCATCTCAGCGTGCCCTGGGGGGTGGGCCTGCATGGCAGGCCTGGGTATTGAACCTCCTGCCCCTGTGCTTGCTTGCAAGCACTTTAATCCACTGAGCTATTTGTCTGGCCCTGGATTTTTTTTTTTTTTTTAAAACAAATGTTAATCAGAGACTTACAGACATAATGCTGATTGCTTCCTCCCTCTTTCCTTCCTTCTCCTTCCTTATTTCCCTCCCTCCCTTCCTCCTCCTGTCTAGACCCCTTTTTCTTCTCTTCCCTCCCTTCTCTCCTTTTCCCTGGTGCTGGGTATCAAACCCCAGGTTCCATCTGTGGTAGGCTGCCACTCCACCATGGGGCTACATCTTCAGCCTCCGATGCTTATTTCTTTATAAGTAAAATTATAGGCATTCTATCTTACATTTATTTATTTATTTATTTATTTATTTATTTATTTATTTTTATCTTTTTGAGACAGGGTCTCGCTATGCAGTTCAGGCTGGCCTTGAGCTCACTTTTGTAGCCCGGACTGGTCTCGAACTCGCACCGATCCTCCTGCCTCAGCCTCCCAAGTGCTGGGATTACAGGCGTGAGCCACCACGCCTGGCTCTATCTTACATTTTTAAAAATGGTACTCATAAGACTTGGAACAGTACTAACACCTAATAAGTGCTTAAAGAAAATTGATAAAATTGGTCGACGACTCAATTCTCTGTGGCATAGAGGTTGAGAGAGCTTATTAGTGGACTGTGGTCTCTTCCTGCAAAGCATCAGATTCTTTTCTGCTGTGACTCATACTAACAGGAAGACTGATGAAATATCTTTTCACTGCTAACTGGAATGTGTTCTTTATTACTGAAAATTGCAGCAGATTCACTAACACTGGAATCTCCCAAGATATGGCCAAGACTAGATAATAGCAGAGGAAAATGTAGCTTTTTTTTTTTTTTTTCAAAGGACCATGGGGAATCTTGCCCCTTTTGAACTTGTATAATTTTAATCAGAAGAATGATTACAAGTCTACCAATCATTATTTCCATGACTGTTATTCTGAGAAATGTGTTTATCTGCTTTGGAGACACTTTCCAAGTGAGCTACTTCCCTATCACGAGGAATAGATAGATGGTCTACTTCAAAAATATGGAACAGAAAACATTTGGAAAATTTACTTATTGGAGAAAATTCTTTCTTCCCCCTTCCCCCACTCCAGTATTCCATGAGTTCTGGGGAGGCTCATGTACTGACTTACTGTATGAAAGGCAAAAACTTCTCTTCCAGCCGGGCGTGGTGGCGCACGCCTGTAATCCCAGGACTTGGGAGGCTGAGGCAGGAGGATCGGTGCGAGTTCGAGACCAGCCTGGGCTACCAAAGTGAGCTCAAGGCCAGCCTGAACTGCATAATGAGACCCTGTCTCAAAAAGACAAAAAACAAACAAACAAACAAAAAAACAAAACAAAACAAAAAACTTCTCTTCCTGGGAATTCAGAGGCATGCAGACATTGGAGTGGGCAAGCAGAGAAACGAGATCGCCAGATTTATTCTGTGTGTGAGAAGCTAGTGAGTAACCTGGGTGTGTTAGTTTCACCAGAGTTAAAGTTATTAACTCTGGTGAGATAAAAAGTTATTGCTGAGATCACTGTCTTCAATAAAGTGTAAAATTAGGTAGAAGAAATAAAACTATCATGTGAATAGGCTTGATTGTAATTTGGTCATTATAAGCTTTAATAGAGTAGCTCTTTTGAAAACTGATCTTTAGGGGACAGGGAGATAGCTCTGTGGCACAAGTGCCTGCCTGGCAAGTGCACAGTCATGAGTTTGAACCCTGGTCCCACAAAAAACAAAACAAAAAAACTGATCTTTGATTAACATGTTTTTCTTTCTCTTGAGTAAATAGAAGTGGAATTTGGTGGGCATATATTTAGCTTTAAAAGAAATACTTTTTCCACTTAAATTGCTGAATTGGATTTTTAAAGATATTTCTTTGTTATGCTTTCTTTTCTTTCTTTCTTTTTTTTTTTTTTTAAAGAGCAGAATATATTTACTGGGGGAAAGAAAGCTCCTCTCTGAGAGACAAGGGGGGGGGTTGTCCCCAAGTGGGTTGCTCTCTCTTTATTATGTTTTTAAGTATTTGCCATAGGCATAAAATATAGCTCCTTAACTTATCAGTCTTTCCAGAGATAACATTGTGCCACTTCAACAGAAAGTAAGAATCACATAATAGTAATTCCCCAATCCTTTGAATTACTGATGCCATTTGTTTACACATAACTATGTAATAAATTTTACAATATATTATTGTTATTTCTGCTTTAAATTATGTGTCAGCTTTGATGGAATTTCCAAGAACAACAACGAAAAAGTCAAATAGCTTGTATTACATGTAGAGTTCATTGATTTATCTTTTTTTTTCTTGTTTTTTAGAGCATTTTTTTTTTTTAATAGTGCTAGGATTCTGGAATGAGGTTTTCAGATATTGGGAGATGTTTTTATTTTGCAATATTGAGGATTAGGTCCTGGGCTTCATACATACAAGGCAAGCCCTTTACCACTGAGCTACATTTTAAAACAATTTTTAATTTGAGACATGGTCTCACTATACTGCACAATCTAGCCTAAAACTTAGGATCCTTCTGCCTCAGGCATCCAAATAGCTGGAATTATAAGTGTGTACCACTATAACTAACTGTAAAATTTTTTAAATCCTTAGTTTTTAAGCATATTTCACTAGACATCAAATTTAGACTTGACAGCACTTTAACAAAGTAATCACATTTTCTTCCACTCTATATCTTATCATGCATCTTGTTTTCTCTGTCCTTAAGACTTTTATTAGTAGTACATATTTGCAGTACATAACAACTACATCCATTGTTGTATTTGGTACATGTAAGTGACATTTTAATGCTTGTTTGTCCTCTCCTTCCTCCCTTGTCTCTCTCTCTCCGCCTCTAGGCCCCTGTCCCTTTTGCAAAACATCTGTTTCCCCTATTATCTTTTCTTTTTCTCTATAACGTATGTATATTTTAGATTTTTCAAATAAGAGAAATCATGTGATATTTAAGCATGTGTGTCTGATTTATTTCACTTAACATATAATCAAGGTATATCCGTTTTCCTATAAATAACTGAAATTTCAGTAAAAAAGTACTTACTTCACCATATACATAAATACCCTATTTTCTTTACCCATTTATCTGTTGATAGGCATGTAGGCTGCTTCCAAGTATGAGTTGTATTGATATAAACATGGGTATGTGTGGATGACTATAATACAGTATCTTTAACTCTTTCATGATCATACCCAGTAGAATACTACCTGCTTAAGTGGAATTTCTACTAATGTCCATCTTGTTTTCCGTAGTGGTTGTGCAAGTTTACATACCAACAATGTAGAAGGATTTCTTTTTGCCTACAGCATTGCCAATATTTGTTATTATTAGACTTCTCAATGATAGGCATTTTTTTCTGCAGTAAAATAGAATGTCACTGATATTTTAATTTGCATTTGTATAATAGCTCCTAATGTTGAACATTTTTTCATGTATTTACTTATACTTTTCCTGAGAAGTTATCTACTCATTTACTTTTATTTATTTATTTATTTACTTATTTATTTATTGCTTTTTTCTTTTTTGCGGGACCAGGGTTCGAACTCATGACCTTGCACTTGCCAGGCAGGCACTTGTACCATGGAGCTATCTCCCCAGCCCGTTTTTGGTGTTTTGAGACAGGGTCTCACTTTATATCCCAATCTGGCTTTAAACTCACTGCGCAGCGCAGGCTGGCCTTCAGCTCACCCTGATCTTCCTTCTGCAGTCTCCCTGAGTGCTGGGATTATAGGCATGTGCCACTATGCCTGGCTTTATCTTTTCTTTCTGTTCCCCAATGTTGTTCACCATCTTTGCCTCTTCTGATAAGTTTTGACTTTAAGAATACTTTTTATGACAATAGGATATTGCATATTTTGTGGCATATCCTTTGATTTTTAGTTTATGGGGTCTGTTTTTAATTCAATGTGGTTCTTTTATACTATATACTCTTGGGTTTGATATTTTGATCCATTTTTTCACTTTATCTTTTTTTTTTTTTTCAGGACCAGGGTTTGAACTACTGACCTTGTACTTGCCAGGCAGGCACTTGAGCCATGGAGCTATCTCCCTAGCCCCAAAGCAAACAATTTTGTTATTGTTGTTGTTATTATTTTGCTATTTGTGCTGGCTTCTGATTTTTTACTAATTCTAATTAATTTTAAATTAGTCTTCTTTATACAATTTAACACCTGTTAGATCCATTTTTAAATTACGGAACACTATTTATTGACCATTTGCTTTTCTTAAAAATGCAATCATGAGAACAAGAAACTTCTAAGACTTGCCAGAGGCAGAAAGTGGTTAAACCTAATATCTGGCTTCCTTGTCACTCAGCAGCGGCATGTTTTGTCACCTCTGACAAGGGAAAGGAGGCTGACTAGAATGTTCATGCACAACAAGAAGGTCACAGCAGTGTTAAGGCTGTCAATGCCACCTGTTAGTTTGCAACTCTGAGGTACAGTAACTAGTAAGCACTTTCAAGCACTTACTCTCAGTTCAGTGTACTGTCCTTATTCTCTGAAATTATCCTTGAGACTATGTTCTCTCATTATAACTTCTGTTGATCTCAGACTGCAAACTCTAAAACCCACGTGCAGTCTCCATGTTCAAGCATAAAAGTTTGCTTCACAACCATGGTAGGTTGCTGTAGTGTTTACAGTTCCATAGTGTCTGCTGACTGTCACACCCCTAGACAGGCTGGTCGAGTTGTGGCATGGTGTAGGGGCACATGGACAATCGTCTCACTGCCACACTTGCTCCTTGGTCTATCTGGACACTGCACCATGGCCAAAGCAGAGATACTGAAGTCAATCAGTGGTGACTCTGGTGACTGAAGTGGTACTCTTAAGTACCGGGAATCCATTTGTTCAACATTAATTAAATGGAGGTTTTAAAAGGTGTCAGGCCTATTCTCAGGAAGTATCTTGGGACAGAACTGGGGGGTCCTGGCTTTCGGGCTCTGGAGTGGGTGCTGGCACAACTTCCTTTTTCTTGGCTTCCAGGAACTCATGAATTGCTTGCTCTATCTGTGGCCTGAAGATGTGGTTGAGTTTTGGATCCACCACCTGAGACATAATCCTGTCCATGCTGCTTCCAACATCCCTGACTGAACCACACTCTGCCTCAGACCATTTCATAACTGGTTCTTGTTCATGGTAGGATTCCATTCTTGCTTGTCCAGATGTGTCGACACAGAATTGTCCACTTTCTGCCTCAGGTTTTGGTAAGCTGGCTTGGTGTCCCTATCGGCCCCGAAGTCCCAGCAGAAGCTGTCAAACAGGCCCAGGCTCTTGAGCTGCTCCCCCATGACAGTGGTGAGGAGGAAGTTTGTCCTGGTTAGTAGGGGCACCACCTGCCTTCCTCAGAGGGGTCACTGTTTCAGGCCACTACCGGTCCCTACTGTGATGGTTGGCATAGGCAGGTCTGTTTTCTTCACACCAGCTACTAGCTCTTTGGGCAAGTCACCAAGGCCTGGGACAGACTCTTAAATTAATTTAGAAAGACACCTGATTCATTCTGAAGCCTGCTCGGCACCACTTCAAAGTGGTCTGTCAGATGTGGCAGAAGCTGTACTAGGGTTCCTCTCCAATCTCAGCCTGCCTTGCAGAAAGAGCCACTTTCAGAGTAAAATGCCACTCTGTTTCTGGTTTATAATCACTGTCGGCTTTTCTTGGGCCCAGGGCTGCTGGCCCAGTTTTATGTTATTTATTTATTTATTTTTTCCTGGAGCCCTCAACCCTCTGGTATTACCTACCCTGTGTGAGCAGAGATAGGGCCTCAGCCCTAAGGGCTGGGTGAGCCTTCCAGACTGTCTCAGTTCTTGCTCTGTGCTGTGGTCTCTCTCTAGGTACTCCCCAGTTTCCAGTCTTCCCATCTGCTCCTTCCTATTTCCTGGAGATTTACCTCTAGTTTTGTTTCTTTGCTTTTAGTGTTTGGTTTTTATATAGAGTGGTTATTTCTATATTTCTCCTGCATGGATTTATAGTTCTTTTCAATTTTATAAATTCACATTTTCACAAAAGTTATAAAATTGCCAACAACCGGGGCCTGGGGAGATAGATCCATGACACAAGTGCCTGCCTGGCAAGTGCAAGGTCGTGAGTTTGAACCCTTGTCCCACCAAATCAATCAATCAATCAATCAATAAATAAATAAATAACTTTTTAAAAAAGCCAGGGAGATAGCTCAGTAGAATAAGTACTTGCCTGGCAAGCACAAGGTCCTGAGTTCAATCCTTGGTACCGCAAAACAAAACAAAACAGAATATTTTGGGGCTGAGGAGATAACTCTGTGGCACAAGTGCCTGCCTGGTAAGTGCAAGGTTGTGAATTCAAACCCTGGTCCTGCAAAAAAGAAAAAAAAATTGCCAACCATTATTACTTCATATATTTTTATTCCTTTTTCTTTTTAGTTTTTCTAAAAGTTTTACATATATTTCTTTGCTAGATACTGTCCTGTATTAACTAGGACTCATTTTATTCAATGTTTTTATGATATCCCATAATTTCCATTGATTGGTCTTCATAGCTGATCTACATTCTAGCATGCACCAGTATTTTCCTCCTTTTTATAGCCAGTTAATTCTGTAGTATGTGTATGCCATATTTTGTTTATCTACTCATCACTTCATAGAAAAATTTTCCCATTTCTTCTTTTGCTCTTGTGAGTAATGCTGCTGTTAACTTCTGTATACAAGGTTTTATAAGGATTCTTGTTATTTTTAGGGGGTATTCATTCATTTCAGAGTTCTCTAAAAAAAGATAAATAGCAGGATGTGTCTATAGACATAGTTGTGTCTATAGGTATCTTAAAGAAGAAGCTTGATAAGTAGACAAAATGTTCATGTCAAGTTAACAGATGAGACCCAGGAAGAATTAGTTTCCAAAGGAGTATACTAGCTGCTTTATTTTTTGCTCATAGGGGGCCACTCTTTGTTTTATTAAAGCCTTTGACTGATTGGATAAGCCCCATGGGTACTATGGCAAGTGATGTGCTTTACTCAAAGTGCAGTGTTTTAAATGTTAATCTTTTCCCTAAAACATCCTCATAGAAAGTCCAATATGACATCTGACTAAATATCTGGTCACTGTGACCTAGTCAAGCTGACACAAAATTCATCACCACAATACTCAACAGTGGGACTGCTGTTATGGAAGTGTTTTTTTTTTGTTTTTTTTTTTTTTTTTTGTGGCAATTCTGCTTTTGAGGAAGTAACAGACTATTTTCCAGAGTAGCTTGACTATTTTCCATTCCCACTTTTACTTTGTCTACATCTTCTGGCTCACACTTTTTGATTGTGTATGATATTGCTTTTTTTTTTTTTTTTTTTTTGACAGCTCATTATGCCTTTTGTTTATCTAGTTTTGCTTTTTTGACTCATGGTCTTTCTATATAGTGCAGGCTAGCCTTGGATTCACTGTGTAGCTGACCTTGAACTCACAGCAATTCTCCTGTCTCCGTCACCTGAGTGCTGAGATTCTAGGTGTGTACCACCACATCTTGCTTTGCTTGTCATGTCTTGTATCTAGCTGTCTCCTCAAAATCTCAGGTGCTCATAGACGGGATTTTTCAGAGGTGGCTTGATCTAGGTTATGTGAATATGAATGAAAGGTGTGTGATCATTAAATCAGTCCACTGACTTGTGTAGCATAGTTCTGGACATGGATAATGGGAAGGTCCACTCTTGATGTGGGTGGTACCACTGAAAAGGCTTGTAGCCTGGCTGTGCCAAAGGGCAAGGGAGGCTTGCTGCTGCTGCTTTACTGCTTTGTGGCTTCTTGACTGCTCTGCCATGGACTGTTTCTCCTCTGTGATGTCCCTCTACCTTGTGCCCACCATGCCTATGTCCCTCTGTGCCTTGGAGCCAACTATGGAAAAACAGTGAGCTGTAATAGCCTTTCCTCTTTTAACTTGTGGGTATCAGGTATTTTGTCCCAGCAATAAAAAAGTAATTGAGACACTGCTTGACTAGCAAATTTTAAGAGAGGCCTCTTCATTTCTTCTAGTATCATTAAATTGTTACAGTTCAGTGTAGAGGGGCTGTATTGTATGCAGGTTCTATACTAGCTACTGGGTGTAGAGCGATAAATGACATATACATGGTTTCTTTCTACCTCCTTACCAAGGTTCTATATGCCTAGCTAAGTTTGGTTCAATGTCCCTCACTTGTCTTTATGTTTATTTGTTTCCCTATTTGGGGAGTTTTCTGCATTTATTTTGGTGAATAGAGGCCGTCTGTCATTTGTGCTGTTTTTTGAATTTTCACTTATTCCATTTACTCTTAGATTAGACTTCTTTTCATCATCCAGCAGCTATTAAGTCTGCTCTTTACTTTCTCTTGTTGCTTTCCAAATGTCTTTGAGTAGTTGGTCTTTGAAGGCATCATTGGTGTCTAATTTTGAAGTCCCATTGGTCACTTCTGCTATCCATATTTTCTTTTTTTTTTTTTTTTTTGCTTTTTTTTTGAGACAGAGTCTCACTGTGCAGTTCAGGCTGGCTTTGAGCTCACTTTTGTAGCCCAGGCTCGTCTCGAACTCGCAGAGATCCTCCTGCCTCAGCCTCCCAAGTGCTGGGATTACAGGCGTGAGCCACCACGCCCAGCCATATTTTCAATATAATTTTAATCTCCTGGATTTCTGCTTGAAACCTTTTAATGTTCTTTAATTATTTGCTAAACTGACCATTTATGCTTGGTAGGTTTGTTTTACTCAGCTTTTTTTTTTTTTTTTTTTTTTTTTTTTTTTTTTTTTTTTTTTTTTTTTTTTTTTTTTTTTTTTTTTTTTTTTTCGTCTTTTTGAGACAGGATCTCGCTATGCAGTTCAGGCTGGTCTTGGGCTGAGTTTTGTAGCCCAGGCTGGTCTCAAACTCGCACCAATCCTCCTGCCTCAGCCTCCCAAATGCTGGGATTACATATACATGGTGTGTTGCCACCATGCCCGGCTTACTCAGCTTTGTATTAGTGTCTTTTGAACATCCCTGGTCATCTCATTATTACTCCCATTATCTGTTTAGTTATAGCTTCTGTGTGCTGCTGAAAACCTGTTTTGTCTGTTTTCTGATCTCCTTTACTATACTTTCAGGTAATTCAGGTGTGTGTCTCATTCTCTTCTTCCCCTCAGTGTTCTCTGTGTTGGTTTTTGTGAGAGTTATGAGTTTGGGGAGGCATTTTGTTGCTTTTTCTCTTAATGCTTCCTTTTTTTTTTTTTTTTTAGCACTGAGGTTTGTGGACATTTATAGTGTAAAATAATTATTTCTAGTATAGAGATTTCTTAGTTGCTTTTCAGTATAATTTGGGTGTGGCTCAGTGTAATCTTTGCCTCAGCCCCAAGGTCTGACCTCTCGGTTAACTTGGGAGGGACAGATGCAGAGTAATTGACCCAATGCAAAGTTCTCTGGGGACATACTCTGGTGTTGCTAATGTACAAAGGTAATCTGAGTGTAGGCTTACAGAGAAATCTCATTGTGAGCAGCAATTATGCAGTCCTGGTATTATCCATTAAAGAACCAATTATGTGCCATGCTTGAGAAAAAACAGAAACTACAATTATAATGTGAACCATAAGACAGTGTAGAGATTGACTTATAGCTAATGTGCACTAGACATGGTAGCTATGTCTCTGCTGATGGTGACAAAATTTAATGGCAACTTTACAGAGTCAATTAACTAAAGATTAATAAAGTTTTATGGTTATGCTTTTAATAGGATAGAGGTTGGGAATGGGAAATGAAAAAAATCTGAAGCATCAACATATACGATGTAATAAGAAGGAGAAGTGGTATATAGATTTTACCAGGTAGTAGAAGGATGTTTTAAAAATTAGGTAAATGTAAGAAAAAAAAACTGATGAGAAATGGAAGATAAAGGAAAGAGGGAGGAAAAAAGAAATTGTATGGAGATTAGGAGAGAAAAAATAAAGGTAAACATTAAAAGAGAGAACAGGAATAAAGAGGATGAAGAGATATGGAGCAAGAAAAGAAGACAAAGGAAAATTCTGCAAACCTTACAAGTGGAAAAGAAAGCAAAACAAGAAGAAAATTAAAAACAAACATAACCCACAAATTCATACATTGAAGAAGAAGAAAGAAAGTTCTCTGTGATTTTGGATGTGGAGTTTTCTCCCAATGTACAATTCTGAGGAAGAGTCCAAGTCAGGATGTGTCCTGCTCATGTTTTTAGATAAGGCAGTCAGATCTCAGATGCATGGTGGGTGCAGGTATCAGAGGCACTAGGTTTAGGCCGAGGGTGTAGTGGGAAGGCTGTCAAGTCCAGAGCAACTCAGGTTGAGACTAGTTTCATGCAGGTGGGACCTGCATCCTTCAGTTCAAACTCCTCAAGGGGTCCCTTTCCAGCCTTCTTCATGACCACAGCTGTGTCTTATAGCTGTGTCTCATTAAGTCACTGTGGGAATGTATCCCCAGAAACCCTGAAGTGAAGCTGTCTTGTGGCTGCTTGGACTCCTGGGTATAAACAACCAGCCTTTTCCTTGAATGGCATCCAACCAAGCCTTCTCTCCATGGATATGGGGGTGCTTGGATTGGAGTCCCTCAGCAGCTGCGCCCCATTGAAAGACTCCTCTGCAGCAGAGTCTCATACTTCTCCAGCAGATCATGTCGCCCACTGGTCTGTTCCACTGCCACGTTTCTCCCTGAAGCCTTCAGGGTTCCCTGCTTTCTTGTTGTCTCTGTAGATTTGGGCTTCCTTTCTTGCACAGGCCAGGAGCTGGGGAGAAAGTACAGCCTTTCCCTTCCCTCCTCTGCATTGTGCTCTGTCTCTTCATTTCTCTGTAAGTTTTCATTTTCCTCTCAGATCTTTCCTGGTTCTTGGGGACCTGTTCTCTTTTTCTTCCCCAGGTTGCTACTTTGCAACGTCTTGATTGCAAATCACAGAGCTGCTGTGTTTTTGAAAAGTATAATGTATACACTGTAACTATCCCCAATTTTGTTAAACACATATATTTATTTATATGTATCAACACAGCTATATTTTCTCATGTATTATGTAGAATAAAGATGTTTAATCTTTTTCTCTTGAGTTATCTTTTTTTTCTCAATTATGTCAACATCAAAGGCATGATAAATACTTTAGTGTAAAAGTTGGGCCCTCAGATATACTGGAGATCTTAGATACATGGATCAAAACATCCTTTTTTTGGTAAGAAGAATCAAACTCAGGACCTTGTGCCTGCCAGGCAGGTGTTTGCAGCACTGAGCTATATCCCTGGTATATACTGTATGCCCCACAGTGTTGCCTAAGAAACTTTCATGAATCATGTTTTAAATTCTCAAAAGGCAGCCATGAGCATGGTTCTATTATTATCATCATTCTTTCTTTTTCTTTTTTCATGTTTATTTCCTGAGTGATGGGAAGTGACACCTGAAGAGACCATATTATTTGTTCAAGGTCACATAGCTTGCTCAAAGTTAGTAGTTGCCAGAGTTAGCACTCCACCCAGGCCTGCTGGATTCCGAAGTCCAAATTCTTAATGATATGCTAAACTGTATTCCAGAAAATCCCTTCAGGTTAAAATTTAAAATCATTGGCCTCCAAGGATACACATACTTAATTAGACTCTTGAAGGCATAAATTACTTAGAATGAGGAACTATCACACTAGTAGATATTTTTTTTTGTTCCTAAAATTCCACTGGTTTTCATTATCTTCTGTTTTTCTCTACTTTGCAGATTTTCTATACTGTACATATAGTCTTTTAAATGGGAAAATATCTAATAAATATATTTTTGGGAAAAAAATTTCACTATCCTAGATGACTATTCTCCCTATGAGACAGTTATTACTCTTATTTTAGTAAAAGACCAAGAAGGCAGCAACTTAAAATGGTTTCAACCCCCAGGGGCTCAGCAGGAAAGTTCATCAGATTAAATCCCCTATGAAAGGAGCCTGGAATACACTGGTGAGCAGCAAGCCTGAGGGAAAACAAGCCTGTGGGTAAATGTGAAGGAGTGTGTAATCAAAGCTGACTTTAGAAGATCTATTTTTAGAGGAGCTCATGGCTCTCATAAAAACTGAGGGAATAATTTACTGAGAGCAGCAAGCATGACAAACACCTCAGAGAGACCTGAAATTTCTAGCCTCCCTTCAGAAATGAGATGGCACACTCTGAGCACAATACACCCGAGCAGTCTAACTTGTGACAACACCATGGAAGCAGTGACATATCTTAGCCTCCCTCACGAGGTCCTAAGTGGAGAGGGATTGTTCTTGCCTTTCTAGGTTGCTCCTTTTTAGGCGTGGCTGGGTTAAATCAAGCAAAAGGAGAATAAAACATACATATTCTTCCACATTCTCTCTAGGTCCTTCCTTGAAATTAAGATGACCTTGGTTCATCACATTCCTGGAATTACTTTTAGTTTCCAGTTCAGTGGCCCACATTGCTGACCACTGGGCCGGCAGCCTCCCTGGCTCTCCTGGGTTATCTTTTCTCTCCTTAGATCCTTCTTCAACCCTCAGTCCTGTCTTGGTGGCTACACTCCATTCACTTGATGAACAGGACTTGTGGGGCCACCTGCCAGCCCCAACTCTATCTTATCACTGACCCCCAGGGGCTCAGCAGGAAAGTTCATCAGTTGATGCTCAAAGGTGCCCTCTGCTGGATGCTGGTGATTCAAACTCAAAATTAAAATTCAGAAATACCGTTTTGTAGTTAAACAAAGAGTGGAAACATTAGCAGATGGGGTAAAACACAAAAACCACATTGCTCTGTATTCTAAAGGTGTTTAAATGCCACTGAATTATGTTTGGTTGGCTGTAGCTTACCAAAAATTAGTGGTTTTCAATGGGGTGGGGAGGGCAGGACTTGCCTCCGTGGGACATTTGGCAATTTCTGGAGACCTTTTGGTTAACTGATAACTGGAGGTTATGGGTGGGATAGATAGAAGCAAAGAATGCTGCTTAACGTCACCAAATGCCTGAGAGAATCCCAGCCCCAACAAGGAAATACGCAGCTCCAGTGTACTGAATGCGTCTTAAATTGGCCTCAGAAGCTGAAGTCAGACCAATACAAATTTGAAAGTTTAGTCAGGCCCAAAGGAGAGTGCCTGTGGTCACGGCTACTCAGGAAGCTCAGGAAGAGGATTATTTAAGCCTAGGGGCTTCGGGGCCATATGGGCAAGGTAGCTGGAACTCCTCTCTAAAGAGGCATGGGGAAAAGAAAGAGAAGGAAGACTGAACTTCAGAGGAACTAGAGGGTATTTCAGTGGTCGTCAACCTTAACTGTCTGGGCAATCACCTGGACACCATTCTTCTTTCAGTCTTCCAGATCAGTACTTTATACTAACATTTGGCTGTCTTCCTTGAAGTATAGTTTTATTTCTGGCTTGGGCTATGACAGGAGCATGAGGACGTTGAAGCTTTCCTAGATTTCAGATTCAGCTAACATCAAGAACAACTGAGGGAGTCCAATCTCCATTTTTGGGTTAAAGAATCAGGTGCTGGAGGACATGGTCTCACAGTTATAAAGTAGCAAGCTGGGACTAAAATATGATCTCTTAAAGATAAAAAAAATGGCTTTTCATTGACCATAATGGGCCTTGTTAAAATTTTAAAGCTTTTCAAGGAACGAAAAGAAGCTTGCTGTAAAACTACCTTGAGAGAAATGTTTTATACTAATATTGTTTAGGCAAGATAGCATGCCTATGTCTTGTACTCTGACTAACTAATATGAAGACAATATGCAACATATCAACTATTGTATCTGTCCTACTAACCTGTTTCAAAACTCGGTTTCATTGTTTGTTTATCTCTTTCCCTTTTAAAATAAAAAAAGAAAACAATAAACTTCAAAAACTTTGTGTTCTGTCCCTTATGTTATACTCCAATACTTCTTTTTTTCTCAAAAGTGATATTTAAAAACATTTGTGTTTTTTAAAATGTAAATTAAATCTATGAGATACACTTATTCATATGGCTATTTGAAATAATATAATACTAAGTGATAAAGAAGATACAGAGCAACTAGAAATGTTATACATTTCTCCTAGGGGGTGTAAGGGTCGTACAACCAGTTCGGAAGAGAATGTGTCAATTTCTTACAAAATTAAACATAAATTTACCATGTGAATCCATAATTTCACTCCTTGGTAGTTATTCAAGAAAAATAAAATTTTATATTCACATGAAACCTTGTGCATAAATGTGTATACTATCTTACTTGATAATTGCGAATTTGAGAACCCAAATGTCCTTAAACTGTGAATACCTAAACAAATTGTGAAGCATCCACGTAATGTGCATTACTGTTAATGAGTCTCAAATGTCCTCCAAAGACTACTCTGAGCACAATACACTAGAGCAGTCTAACTTGTGACAACACCATGGAAGCAGTGACATATCTTAGCCTCCCTCACAAGGTTCTAAGTGGAGAGGGATTGTTCTTGCCTTTCTAGTTTGCTCCTTTTTAGTGTGGTTGGGTTAAGTCAAGCAAAAGGAGAATAAAACATAGACATTCTTCCACATTCTCCCTAGGTTCTTCCTTGGTTTCCTGAGTGGCACACGTGGAAGGTAGCAGAAGCTTAAAGAAATGTGACCTATTTGGAAAAAGTGAGGTTACAGGGCTCACACCTGAGAAGCATAATAGGATCTGAGTCCGTGTCTTTTTCTCTCTGCTTTCTGGCTCTCACACAGTGAAAACCTTTCTGCCACTTTCCACCACCATGGTGTTCTGCCTCTCCACAGGCCCAACCAACCATGGACTAAAACCTTGGAAACTGTGGGCCTAAATGGACACTTTCTCCTTTTGATGTGATCTTGAATATTTTGTCACAGTGGTAGAAAGCTAACTGACACAACTACTTATCAATGAAAGTGAACAAAGTATTAACACAAATACAAAGTCTCTAAGGGTTTACACTAAGTAAAATAAACCAGAATTCAAAGGTTATATTTTATCTAATTACATTAATAATTAAATTCTGGAAAAGGAACAATAATCAGAGAAGAAAATGAGTTAATGATTTGTGGGGTTGTGAGTGGCTAGGAGGAACGTGTAGGAGTGAGTAGCACGAGGGAAATCTGGAAAAAACAGCAATTCTGTTCTGATCTTTTTTCCCCCCTACTGTGGTACCAGAGATTAAACTCAGGACCCTGCACTTGCCAGGCAAGTGCTTATTCTACTGAGCTATCTTTCAGCCCTGTCCTGATTTTGATAATAGTTACCTGATTATGCATTTGTCTAAACTAGAATGATCTAACAAAGTAACATTTTCTGCAAATAATTTGCTTATTCTTCTTTGTCAGAGGAGTACTCTGTACATAAATACCACATTTCTAACCGATTTATCTGTAGATGGAGATATAGATTACTTCCAAGGTTCAGCTATAATGAATTACATGGCTATAAACATGGACACGCAAGTACCACTAGAATATGATGACTCTGACTCTTTTGGGAAGATGCCTGGAAGAATGATTCTATTTTTCATTTCTCAGGGAATCTCCATGCTGATCTCTGCCATGGTTCTGCTAGTTTACATCACCACCAACCGTGTAGGAGTATTCCTTTTCCCCCCGTAGACTGGCTGGCATTTGTTATTTGATTTCCCCAACTTATAAACAAGTTCTATTCTGGGAGAACGTTTCTAAGTCAGACAAAGCAAATCTTATGCACCCTTGACACAAATATGCAATGTGCATTGCTTTGCGCTTCCTAGAAGTCCCTTCCACGTCACCACTGCTTCTCTTTTGGCTTCTGGACACCTTGATCCCTATTGAGTACTATACTATTGCAATAAGCACACAACTGAGATCATGTTTGGCATATATTTGAGCCACTTCCATAATTTGCTTATATGTATGAGTATTCATAATGTAAGGTCCATTCGCATCTTTGAGAGGTTACAACTCAAATGTTCGTAAGTTAAGAACTTACAATACTCTGAATTGTGTTGCTATAAACATAGACATGCATATATCACTGTAATATGACGGTTTTAACTCTTTTGGGAAGATGCCTAAAGGGAAATAACTGGGTTGAATGGAATTTTTATTTTTAGTTCTTAAAGAAGTCTTCAAGGCTGGAGAGATAACTCAGTGGCATAAGCACCTGCCTGGTAAGTGCATGGTCCCGAGTTCAATCCCTGGTACCACATGCCATGCCATGCAGACACAGTGGTGCATGGCTGCAATCCCAGTACTAGGGAGGCTGAGACAGGAGGATAACTATGAGTTTGGACTGTGTAGTGATACCCTGTGTCAAAAAATCCTTCATATTAACTTCCACAATTGTTGTATTAGTTTATATTCTCACCAAAATGTAGAAGGGTTCCTTTTAACTT
The DNA here is from genome assembly GCA_004027025.1 of Myocastor coypus. Taxonomy (NCBI): domain Eukaryota; kingdom Metazoa; phylum Chordata; class Mammalia; order Rodentia; family Myocastoridae; genus Myocastor; species Myocastor coypus. The sequence continues at coordinate 96,325 of PVJA010001267.1, read as the reverse complement.
GCATTCTTGCCAGAATTTAGTAGTATTTTATTTCTTGATGATGGCTATTCTTTCTGGAGTAAAATGGAATCTCAGTGTTATTTTAATTTACATTTCTCTAATGACCAGTGATGTGGATCATTTTTTCATGTGTTTATTGGGCACTTGTACTTCTAACAAGTGTCTCTTCATTTTAATTGTCTATTGTTTTGAGTTGGTACTTTATTGGGAGGTCTAATTTTTATTTCTTTATTTATTTTTTTTCTTGTTTCAGAACCTTTGTTTGTTTATTCACTCATTTTTATGCAATGTCTCATTGAAATATTTAATATGTGTTGCCATCAGATATCTTACAAGCTTAAATTTTTGTTATGTTTTAAAAAACTTACTTAGTAATGTGGAGTTATGTCGTGTTGTTTTATGGCATCCTATGCTTAATATGTTGTCACTTTTGCATATTTGCTCTTTCATGTGCTCTGATTTAAACAGTGTCTAGATTCTCTCCATGGACTCAGTTCCCTAGCCAGTTTCTTCAGCTCAACCCCCTAAGAAAATATCATTAACACATTTCTTTAGTTCACTGTTATGGTTTGTATGTAGTTGTCCCCCCAAAGCCTCATGTAAGTCATGGGGTGGTTGCCACTTGAGGAGCAGCACATGGCTTGAGAAGTGGGCCCAGAGAGGTGCAATCCCTTAAACTGACAGCATGTAATTCCCTACCCCACCCCCCACCCCAGGCCTGGTGGCCTCTATTCAAGGTATGGAGCAGATCATCCTGGACACAGCAACGTCCCAGCCTCTCTTCCAGACTCTGTAGCATGGCACGGCAGTGTGTCTTGAGGTCTTGCTGTGTAATTCAGCCTGCTTTAAACTATGAAACCTCCAGTAACTGTGAGCTAAATAAACCTTCCCTTCCCTAAGCTTGAGTGTCTGGTATTTGTCCCAGCAATGAGAGAAGAGTAACTAAGACATTCTCCAAACACATAAACTCCTCCTCCCAGGTTTAAAAATTTCCTATATTTAGTTCCCACAAGTCACTCCTATCTTCTCTAGTACTATCCCTTGATCCTCCCCATTTTAAAACTCTGCTCTTCCATATCTTACCTAGCTTACTTTCTTCCTGATCACCAAGTTCCTGACAAGCACATATCAAAAAGTAAACCCCTTTCTTCCACATCGTTCTCATCCCCCACAAAGTATCCTCTGAGAACATCAATACTAACCATTCAGTTCAACTAAAAATGCCCCAGTAAAGTCAGAACCCACATGCAGGCCCTGCTTCTGGGGCATGCTGAGATGGGCTTGGTGGCACATGCCTCTAATCCCAGAACTTAAGAAGCTGAAAACAGGAGAATCACTATAGGTCCAATCTGTGTAGTGAGACCCTGTAGGCCCTGCACTAAAAAACAAAACAAAAAAAAAAAAAAAAAAATTGAGAGCCCACACCAAACTTCTCATCTACCACTAGTCTGCCTTTCAAACCTCCCCATAGTGCCCGACATGACTCACCCAAAATAGCCACAATCCTGCTCACCCCACCTCACCTACTTACTATAGAGCACCTACAAATAACAAACAGTTATACTGTGCATGGAAAATAGACAAAGCAGGGGAATCACTGAATCACTACAAGGACTATCATATAGAAGTATTGCAAGAATGAATTTGGGGGCCGGTGAGATAGCTCAGCAGTCTTTTTTTTTTTTTTTTTTTTATGGCCAGCTCAGCCTGTCCTTTGGGAGGGTTGGCACAGCATGTGGTGCCAGGGATTGAACTGTGGTCCCTGCAGTTGCCTAAGCTTTTCCTAAGCAGGCACTTTAGACCACTGAACCATCTTGAAGGCCCCAGCTCAGTGGTCTAAAGCGCCAGCTTAGGAAGGCTTAGGCAAGAACAGGAACCATGAGTCCATCCTCTGCACCACATGCTGTACCAGCCCCACCCCCAGGGTGGGCTGAGCCAGCCACACACATACACACTGAATCTGGGTTCTTTCATAAATAGAAGCAATTGTTTCAGAAAAATATATGGACAGAGTCAAAATTAAACAACAGAGTAAATATTAGCACTGGACATACAAATCTGAAAATTGGGCCCTGGTGGGGCTGGTGGGATGGCTCAATGGTCTAAAGTGCCTGCTTAGGAATACTTAGGCAGCAGCAGGGACCACAGTTCAATTTCCAGCAGCACATGCTGGGCCAGCTTCACCCCCAGGGCAGACTGAGCTGGCCATTAAAAAAAAAAAAGGTCCCGGGAGATAGCTCCATGGCCCAAGTGCCTGCCTGGCAAGTGCAAGGTCATGAGTTCAAACCCTGGTCCCACCAAAAACAAACAAATCTGAAAATTATTCACAAGGAGGCAACATTAATCCCTGACCTCCAGTTAATCTCTCCCCACAAAAAGGAGGAGGAGAAAGAGAGGGGGGAGTTGCATCTCACTTGAAAAAAGAAATATAAATATGTGTATGAATGAGGGAACAGGGAAGTAGGAATCTCTATACCCCAACTCAACATGCGCTTAGTGAATTTGGGTGATCTAACCAAAACAGCTCCAAATTTGAACAACAGATGCAACTAGACTGTGGTATCCTCAAAAAGATGTCTGACAGACATACCTAAAAGAAAAAAATACTGTATAGAATTCACACATTTAAAAGTGACCATATTTGATATTGAAGGCAAAATAGTATTACAATAAAGATATCAAAGCAAATGAGAACAAGAGCAGACCATACAGCAGCTGCCTGGAGACAACAGGAAGGCAACTCTGGGGCTAACTGGAGAGAGTGACAATTTAGATTTCACACATGGATTCACAGAGATTTTTGCAGAAAATTTCTCAAATATAAGAGAAGAGTTTGCAATAAAAGTAAGCAGTGCTTATAGAACATCAATTATAATAAAAGGAGAAATATTCTAAGACATATCCTTATTACATTCACAGATATCTAGAGAAATACCAAAATTTTAAAAGCAGCCACAGAAATTTTTAAAAATCACATATAAAGGTAAACCAGTTAGAATCACATCTGACTTCTCAACACAAACCCCGAAGGCCAGAAGAATTTGCACGAAGTATTTCAAGCCTTAAGAGCAAATAACTTCTAAACTAGATTAACTTACTCAGCAAAGCTATCCTTCAAAACAGATAGAGAAATAAGGTATTTCCATAAAAAACACCAGGTCAGAAAATGTAAAAGTGCTCTCGAGAGAGAACACTTGACATTTTTGAAATGAACGACCAATTAGACACAACTAAAAACAGAAGCAACCATGAGGCCAATGAATAAACAACAAAAAGTTAGGAAAAGAATACTAGAGGATGCACAAACAAATAAGGAAATAAATAAGCAACACATCTCAGTCATATGTCTCAATATTAATGGCTTTAGCTCTCCAATTAAAAGATACAGACTAGGAGACTGGATCGAACACAGAATTCGACATTCAGCTGCAGTGAAGAAACGCTTTTCATCCAAAAAGATACTCATAGGCTAAAAATTTTTTTGGAAGAAAATAGTTTATTAATAACGCCTGGCCAACAGACCCTTTCCGGGTTACAAATCTTAAATCTCTGGCAGGTGTTCAAACACACTTCCTCAATCCTTGTAGATCAGAAGCACATCCAGCCTCATTCTTTGTTTCCTCTGTGCTTAAGTACTTCCTTGGTTTCCATGGCAACTATGATGGCATGCCTTGGTCAACTCAAAGAGTGGCAGGATTCTTCTTTTTCTTTACAATTAGTTTTGTTTTATTCTTGTCTGGTTTATGTTTGCAACATGTTAACGAGGGTGGGGAAGGAGTGAAGGAGAGAAGCATCTTAACATGGGTGGGTGGATTAAGGGCTAAACTAGAGCTTCTTTGGCTAGGATAAAATTAACCCAAGTGAAAGTTGCACAGCCCTTATACTGCCCCCTCTACAACATGTTTTTTTTTCTAAGAAATATAAACTGTCATAAGACGGCAGCCTGACCTCCACTCCATGTGGAATGTTATCATTTAACATCATTATATTGGCTTATTTGACACTACTTTGTATGCAGCTTTTCCTTTCAACTTTTGATTAACACCCAGTCAGCAGGCTCAAAAGAGTGCACAGGGCTGTGAAGGTGCAGAGGGTGATGTTATAGTTTTTTTAAAGGCTAACAATCAAAAGATACCAAGCAAGCTGGGCATGGTGGCACACACCTGTAATCCCACCACTTGGGAGGCTGAGGCAGGAGGATTGCTGTGAGTTTGAGACCAGCCTGGGCTACAAAAGTGAGCTCAAGGCCAGCCTCAACTGCATAGTAAGACACTGTCTCAAAAAGACAAAAAAAAAAAAAAAAAAAAAAAAAAAAAAAAAAAAAAAAAAAAAAAAAAAAAAAAAAAAAAAAAAAAAAGATAGCAACATTTCATGCACAAGGACCCTGAAAACAAGCGGGAGTAGCAATTCTGACATCAGACTTGGTGAATTTCAAGCTAAAACTCATAAGAAGGGACAAAGGTCACTACATCACCAGTTAATGGAATAAAGAATCCAACAAGAAGATATAACGGTGATAAACACATATGCACTAAATGTGACAGTACTTATCTTCATAAAACAAAACCTGCTAAAATTAAAAGATCAAGTAAACACTAAGACAATTATAGTAGGGGATTTTAACACCCTACTTTTATGAAGAGGCAGATCAATTAAATTAAAAAAAATAAATTAAAAAAGGGGCCAGTGAGATAGCACCGTGGCACAAGTGCCTGCCTGGCAAGTGCAAAGGTGTGAGTTCAAACCCTGGTCCCACAAAAAAAAAAAAAGAAGAAATTTCACAGCTGAACCATACCTTTGAACACAGAAATTCAGGGCATATGTGTAGAGCATTCCATCTCTCCACAGCAGAGAGCACATTCTTTTCTGCAGCATGGGGTTCTTTTCCCAAAATAGATCACAGCCTGCCAGAGGAAAACAAAAGAATCAAAATCAACCTCTGCATACTCTCGTGGTAATAGTCACAATATGAATCAAATGTTGAATTTTTAATGTTAAATTTTCATATAACAAAAGGATTATTGGGCCAGCAAGATGGTTCAGTGGTCTAAAGTGCTTGCTTAGGAAAGCTTAGGCAACCACAGGTACCATGGTTCCATCCCCTGCACCATGCACTGCACCAGCCCTACCCCCAGGGCAGGCTGAGCCAGCCATTAAAAGAAAAAAACAAGGATTATGGATATTTTGAATCAACTCTTCCAACGTTTCAGGGCAATTTTCTGTGTTATGTTTCTTTAAAAATATTTTTAGACTTTGTACTTGTTGTAGTGTACAGCGACTGCATTTACTGTGGAGAGGCTGTACTGGTGTGTACACGTGTTAGTTAGTGTCTATCCCTGCCCCATGCTTCCCAGCTTCCTCCAACTCTTCTTCCCTTTCCATTGAAAAAGAGATCTGTTTTCATTTTTCTCCCATTCCTCTTTTCAAAACAACTTTTTCCTCCTTGTTACCTATTCCTTCTCTTTCCATTTGACAAATGCCTTTATTTATTTATTTATTTATTTTGATAAATGCCTTTATTTCATGTTTTACATATGTTTTAGATTTCTAATATAAGAGGAATCATGGGACATTCAAACTTGTGTGTCTGATTTATCTCGCTGAATAGTTTGGTCTCAAGGCACCTCCATTTACTTTCAAGTGACTCTAGTTTATCTTTTCTTTAATGTCAGAATAGTATTTTGCTGTGTATAAATACCAAATTCTCTATCCATGAATGCATCTGCAGGCGAGCATGTATGCTTTGTCCAAAATTTAGCTATTACACGCACATGCTGCTATAAAAATAGGAATGCATGATGTAGTGTAATATGATAACTAACTCTTTCAAGAATATTCCTAGGGGCCAGGGAGATAGTTCTGTGGCACAAGTGCCTGTCTGGCAAGTGTAAGGTTGTGAGTTCAAACCCCGGTCCCTCAAAAAAAAAAAAAAAAAAAAAAAAGAATATTACTAGAAGGGTAATACCTGGGTCAAATATCACTCATAGCTTTAGGTTTTTGATGAATCTCTATACTGATTCCTATATAGTAGTTGTACCAGTTATGTTCCAACAGCAATATGGAAAGACCTTTCCCCAGCTTAGCCAGCATGTGCTGTTACTTGCTAGCTGTTATGATTTATGTCTAATTGTCCCCCGCAAAGCCTCATGCAGTCATGCGGAAGGGACTTGTATAGATTGAGACTTGTCTCATGAGTCACTGGGATTATGTGTTTTAGTACTGATCTAGAGTTTGAGACTTGATTCATGATCCCTGGGATTATGTGTTTTAAGTACTTCTGGGATTATGGATGTAGCCTAAGGTGGATAGGCTGAGGTAGAGAGCCGGAATGTAATATAAAGAGAGACAGAGAGCAGAGCTGTTGTTATTGCTCTGCTGCCCTGATTGATTGGCTGCCTCTGCCACCATTTTGTTGCTGTCCCACCACCATGAACTGGATGCTCTCTGCCCTGTTCCACTCAGCCTTAGGCCAGCCAAATACGGACTGAAACCTCCATAAACTGTGAGTTAATAGATCTTTCCTTCCTTTATTTTGGGTGTTGAGTATTTGTCCCAGCAATGAGTGAAGAGTAAGTAAGATACTAGCATTTTTCTTTTTTTAGTATTCTTTTTTTTTTTTAACTTTGCATTTATTTAATGGCCAGCAATGTTGAATATTTTTAAATGTGTTTATTGGCCATCTGTACTCTTTCACTGGCTACTTTTTGATTTTCTGTTGTTTTTTTTTTTTTATGCTGAAGGTATTCATTATACTGGCACTGTAACAACTCAATCAGATATGAATAAAATAGGTTCTTTTTGCTTTTTTTTTTTTTCTGGGACCAGGGTTGGAACACACAACCTTGCACTTGTCAGGCAGTTACTTGTGCCACAGAGCTATCTCCCTGGCCCCCAAATAGATTCTCTAATGTTAAATTTTGTATAAAAAACATTGTGGACATTTTGAATCAATTCCTCCATCATTTTAAGAGAACTTATGCTTCTTCTTTTCAATATTTATTCAGTAAATATTTGCACTACATAACGATTACATTTATCATGGGGAGTTCATACAGATATATAACACATCATAATTCTTTTTTGTCCCTTTGCATCCTTCCCAGCTCCCTCCCAATCTTGTCCTCTGAAAAAGATCTATCCACTTCTTATTATCTATTCTTTATTTTGCTCTTTATTTATATTTTGGGTTTCCCATATAAGAAACATTTAAACTTGTGTGTCTGATTTATTTCACAACATCATCTTGGCATGTACCCATTTATCTCCAAAAGTTTCACATTTACTTTTTTCAGGGCAAATCAATACGACAATGATACAAATAAGGCATCTTTCATCTATTTGTTTGTTGACTGACATACAGGCTGTTTCCAGGAGCTCACTTTTCTGAGCTGTGCTGCTAAAACACAGGTATGCATGTAGCACTGTAATGTGGTGAGGTCATCTCTTTCAGAAAGATTCCTAGGAGGAAAATACCTTGGTGAAATAGAACTTCTGTCTTCAGTGTTTGCAGAATCTCCATGCTGACCTCCTTAGTGGTTCTCCTAGTTTATATTCCCAAATGCCATGTAGAAAGATTCTTTTTCCCCCATAGCCTGGCTAGCATTTGTTTTTATTTGATGTCTTGATAATAGCCATTTTTTTCTGCAGTAAGATGTTATCTCAGCATTGTTTTAACTTTCATTTCTCTGACAGCCAATGACGTTGAACTTTTTTTCTTTATGCTGACAACTTTTGATTATTATCCACTTTTTGTAACTTTCATGGTGTTTTGAGATTTTCATTGTCCCTCGTATATCCTATTGTCAAATCTTAAGACTATGTTTAGCAGCTAACTCACTTGCTCAGTATATACCTGTTTTCTGTTGATTTCTGATTTCTGTATTGGGGTGGCAGAAATAGCAGAAAGGAGTTGGGTCATTCAGCTCTTTGTTTGTAGGAAAGCAAATCAAGGACACCTGACTAAGAATATGTGGTGTTGTGGCATAACGGGGGCCCATCAGGTTATGGCTGAAAGAAATCCTCAGAAAGTAATTTTATAGAACTTAGATGTAGAAAAGACTTTCGAGGTTGTCTATGACCTCTGCTTCTCCACAGTTCAGTCCTTTCTCTTCATCCTTAGGGTCGCCCCACAATTTTTTTTTTTTTTTTGTCTTTTTGAGACAGGGTCTCGCTATGCAGTTGAGGCTGGTCTTGCGCTCACTTTTGTAGCCCAGGCTGGTCTTGAACTTGCACCAGTCCTCCTGCCTCAGCCTCCCGAGTGCTGGGATTACAGGCGTGAGCCACCACGCCCGGCTTCGCCCCATAATTGAATGGCCAAAAGATTTAGAGAAGGGCCCACAAACTCCATTGAGTCACTCTTTCCTCTACTTAAGAATTTCACTTACTGTACTTTTGAATCTCATAGGCTTTGCTTTTTTTTCATGATAACATGGAAGCAGGAAATGTAAGTTCTATCAGTTTCTGTAATCTCCTTGAAAATCTGTAGAATTTCCTGAAGAAAGCGCCCAGAGGGGCTCTTAAAGTTAGTAGCCACAAACCAAGGAGCCAGAACTGATTGCTTCATTAGATACATAAAAGTCAGGAGGGAAATGTGAGTTGGAAGCACTCGTCATGAGACAAGAGAGAATTAATGATGAGTCCTTAATGTGTCAGGTAATTTGGAAACTGGATATGATGGAATGGAAAGGGCTTTTATTTCTAGGAAATAAAACAGAAACATAAAAATCTAGTACTGTAAAGCCCTCAACTTCCAAACTTTTGAGTTGTAGACTTTCACTGATACTAATGGACCTTGCATTAAGTATATGGGGATAAATCATGGAAATAGTCCCTGTGGCTGCCGGACACTGTCACAGTTGTGTTGCTGTGTTCTTACAGTTTGTTGCAACAGCATTCAGTGATATAGTACTCAGTCAGAGCCCAGGATGTTCAGAGAAAGAGGAAAAGCAATGGTGGATGTTGAGGCTTGGCTTTTTTAATGCTTTACGTTGTATGTTTCTATGAAAGGCATTTAAGACTCACTTTATTGGATTTTCAAACAAATCCAGCTTATGCACATTATTCCAGAATGGAACTCATTCACAGGCTGGGAACTTTCTATAAGGGCAGTGGCGTCAACTACACCAGCCACAGCAAAGCCAAACCCATTACTCACAAAAGCTGTCTTCCTTTATTTGGTTTTTAAAAGTACTACTCTTTTAGCAAAGCAAAATAGCTTTTAGTTGAGTTTGTAATTCACTTAAAATTATGTAATTTATTTAGCCATCAAATTTACCTTAATATTTTGTTATTTTATATGTTGTGCATTAACTATTTCTATATTAAATATAACTTATATACATGTGTATGTTCCTCCAACTTTTACATTTAGGGATTTTTAAAAAATATTTTTGAACTCAAAGCTCCATTTTATAGGGGATTTGGTAAGGAAGGGACTATTTTGCTTTTTTGGATTAAGCTCTATCAGGCAATTTTAATAGCATAAGCATTGTGAGTTTTAATTTTGTAGTTGCTGTGTCTATTCTGAAGTCCCTGAGTTCCTGGCAGTTCCTGCCACCCACGGCTTCCACTTCCTGGTCCTATGACAGTTAATGGGCACACTGTGTAATACAAGTCATGCATGTTCCCGCACATCTGAGCGACGAAGTTCTGTGGAAGAGTCTCAGTTGTCCCATGTGCCTGGTGTAGAGTAAATGCTCAGCAACTGTTTACTGAAAAGACAAGTGGATATTTTTGCCTCCCTGGTGAAACTTCCCTACTTGCAGGAACTCCTCAGTATCCTGTACGCTTCTGGAAGATGGTGGCTGCAGTAGACCTGGGGCCCCTGCAGCTTTTCTGCTTTTCATAGATATGCCTGGTATTCTTAACTTTGAACCTCATTTCTTTGGCTGAACACAAATGCAAGTTTTACTCCTATTTAAAATGTATATGGGTGGGTAGGGATCTGGGGAGGTAACTCAGGAGCACAAGTGCCTGCCTAACAAGTGCAAGTCCTGGGTTCGATCCCTGGTTCCACAAAAAAACAAACAAACAAACAAAAATTTGTGAGTGGAGGAGAATAACTAGATAATAAGAAGTACAGAGTTCAAATGCTTCCCTAAAATACAAATTTCATTGTTTTATAAATGTTTCAATATATATCACAATTGGTTTTATTTATACCACTAGATTATCTTAGATTGGTGGAAAGCAAGTTTTATATTAGTTATCTGTTGGTTTCATATTTGTAAGAATACTATTTGGTTTATGTCCTGTAGCATGACTAGTTCAAGGATAATGATACAAGGTGTAAGAACTATTGAACTACTGCCTTTCTCTTATGAAGTATGAAATGTTATGAAATTTTATTTTTTCCTAAAATAAAAAAGTAAAAAGAAGGACCAGCGAGATAGCTCAGAGAACTAAGTGCCTATTTAGGCAAATGCAGGGACCAGGGTTTGATTCCAGGCACCACATGCCATACCAGCCCTGCCCCTGGGCGTGCTAAGCCAGCTACCAAGGCCAGGCATGATGGCGCATGCCTGTAGTCCCAGAGCTGGGGAGGCTGAAAACAGGAGGATCACTATGAGTCCGGGCTACATAATAAGACTCTATATCAAATACATTTTTTTAAAGTGAAAAAAAGAAATAGACCAATCATAAGTAGTGAGATTGAATCAGCAAATATGAAGTCTCCCATTAATGGACCAGTCAAATAACTCAGAGGATTACAGTGCCTGAAAGCAGGTGCAGGGGCCGGGGGTTTTATCTCTGCCCCTGGGGATCCCTGAGGTGGCAATTGAGACTGGGTGTGGTGGTACACGCCTGTACTTCCAGCTCTTGGAAGACTGTAAATAGATGGATCACTACAAGTATGATCTAGTAGTGAGACCCTGAACATCCCATCGACCCTTCTCTAAAATACAAATAAATAAATAATAAAAAAGCCCAGAACAAAGTGACTTCACTCCTAAATTCTAAATATTTGATATTTAGAAATAATTAATTGATTAATACCAATTTCTTTCAAGTTTCTCCACAAAATTGGAGAGAAACGAATTCTTCCTAACTCATTCTACAAGTTCTGCATTACCCTTGGTACTAACACCAAAGATACAACAATGTGAGAAAGTTGTAGGCCAATATGTATCTCTAATGAACATAGATGCCAAAATTGTCAAAAATACTAGTAAACTGAATCCTGTGGGCTACTGAAAAGATTATTCACTATTATCAAGTGGGATTTATTCCATGGGTATAATGATAGCTCAGCACATACAACTGTATATTTGTGATATACAGATAAATGACATAAAGAACAAAAGACACATTTCCATCTCAATACATGCAGAATAAATATTTGATAAAATTAGTTTGTCATGATTAAAAAAACTTTTCAAAATTAAGTGTAGAAGAAACATAGTTCAACAAAATAACAATTATATATAAGAAGCAGACAAGTAACATCATCCTGAATGGGGAAAAGCTGAAAATTTTCTAAGACCTGGAACAAGACAACGATGCCCAAGTTTTCCACTTATACTTGACATAGTATTAGAAGTCCAAGCCAGAGACATCAAGCAAGAAAAAGAAATAAAGGACAACCAGATGTGAAAGGAAGAAGTGAAGTTGTCATTATTTGCACCTGGCCCAATCTTTTTTTTTTTTTTTTTTTTTGTCTTTTTGAGACAGGGTCTCGCTATGCAGTTGAGGCTGGTCCTGCGCTCACTTTTGTAGCCCAGGCTGGTCTTGAACTCGCACCAATCCTCCTGCCTCAGCCTCCCAAGTGCTGGGATTACAGGCTTGAGCCACCATGCCCGGCTTGGCCCAATCTTATACATAGAAAATCCCATCAACTCTACTGAAAAAACCTCAGAACTAATAAATGAATTCAGCAAGGTTGTAAAATATAAAATTAACCTACTGTCTTAGTTGCTTTTTATTCATTGCTGCGGCAAACACCCGACAATCAAAATGAAGAGAGGAAAGGTTTATTTAGCTCACAGTTACTGGAAGTTTTCGTCCATATTTGGCTGGCCCAAGGCTGAGTGGAACAGGGCAGAGAGCATCCAGTTCATGATGGCGGAACAGCAACAATCATGACAGAGGCAACCAACCAACCAGGGTAGCAGAGAGCCACAGCACTAGTCTGTCTCCCTGTCTCTCTGTCTCTCTTTAAATTACATTCAGGCTCTCTGCCTCAGCCTATCCGCCTTAGGCTACACCCATAATCCCAGAAGTACTTAAAACACATAATCCCAGGGATCATGGATCAAGTCTCAAACTCTAGATCAGTACTAAAACACATAATCCAGTGACTCATGAGTCAAGCCTCATTCTGTAGAAGTCCCTGCCCATGATTGCATGAGGCTTTGGGGGGACAACTAGATATAAACCATAACAACTACATAAGCAATAATGAGTTATTTGAAAAAAAAAAACCCAAAACAAAGAAGCAATACCATCTTTAAGAGCTGCCCCCAAATATAGTAAAATACCTACTAGTGGTAAACTTAACCAAAGAGGTGAAAGAACTCTACAATGAAAACTTCCGACATTGGTTGAAATAATTGAAGAGGATACACAAAAAATGGGAAGATATCTGCATTAGTTACTTTTTGCTCGTTGCTGGGACAAATACCCAACACTCAAAATGAAGGAAGGAAAGGTTTATTTAGCTCACAGTTCGTAGAGGTTTCAGTCCATGTTCGGCTGGCCCAAGGCTGAGTGGAACAGAGCAGAGAGCATCCAGTTCATGGCAGCGGAACAGCAACAAAATGGTGGCAGAGGTAGCCAACCAACACGGCAGCAGAGCAACAGCAACAGCTAGAGCTCCAGTCTGTCTCTCTGTCTCTCTTT